>VXAK01005255.1:51552-65297 GCA_013399435.1 Arenaria interpres | reverse complement strand
AATTCTTCCTAAGATCTAATCTAAACCTCCTCTGCCACAACTTCAGACCATTTCCTCTGGTCCTGGTCTAAAGTCCCACTAGACCAGGTTGCTCAAAGCCCCATCCAGCCTGGTCTTGAATGGGATGGGACATCTACAGCTTCTCTGGGCAACCTGTTCCAGCCTCTCACCACCCTCGCAGTAGGGTGATCTAGTATATGAAAATGTTGTGTAGAGCAGCGTTACTAGGAATGCTATTAAAAACCCCCAACAACTGAAGCATTGATAGGTTAAACTATTTGCCTAGGTTACATAGGAAAATTTTGGGAGACTCAAGAACTTCCTTGAATCCCCCCAAACCCACAAAATCTTCTTATTCACAGACAGACGTCTGGAAAGGATTAATCTAAATGCTAGCTAGTGGAAATTGAACTCCCATGCTCTTGGTCCCTCTCTCCATGCAATGAATACTTTGTTCACCTTCTCCTCCTTTCTCTACGTGCTGAAAGTGGTGTGTGTTCAATGTGCTTCCATGTACCCACGTGCTCCTTGCAGGTACATATTGTTTGTTCTGCATACCTTTAGCAGCTGTCATGAATGCCCATCACCAAACGCTTAAATGAAGTTATTATTTAGTTGAAGATGTGACACATAACGGCAAGGATGAACACTGACAGAAAAACAAGCTATCAGATACCGATTCAAAAGGCTCACGGCTGCTCATCTGGAACCCAGGGCACCACGAGGTCAAGTACTTCCCCTTATTCAACCACACACAATACCCCTGGCTGCTGTGTATTTTTAGATTCAAGTGTTTTCTATCTTTGCTATCGGATTGTTCCACTGACAATCAAGATGTAAGAAAAGTTTTGAAGCTGCTGGGAAGCTTTGCTGGGAAGTTTGTGGTGTTAACCCAGGCACGGGCATACTTCTCTCTCAGAGTTGGGATGGCAATGGAGGACTTCAAGCCACAGGCAAAGTTCTGTCTGGTCTTCTTTAAGGAGGTGGAGGTGACAGCTTCCTCAGGAAAAAGACGTCAAGTAGTAAAAACACAGGTAGGGAGGTGTAGCAGTGGGGTTTTCTAGAGCCTTCTTTATGGGAGAACTGAAGCGTATTGTTGACGAGCAGCATCTTGCCTGGCTGGTGGTGCCCCTTGGGACAGTAAGAATATTAATGGCTATTCGGGTCACTTTCAGTCTCAGAATTGAAATTTGCATGAAGTTCAAGAAGAAGATATTTTCTTCTCTGATCTTCTCCTTTTGCAGTTTTAATCAATGAATGAGCATGCTTAGGTAGACAGGCCTTTCTCTGCTGTGCTGGTAACCCAGCCCTCAGCACGATGGATTTGAACCTGAGAACCTCCAAGCGACACCGGTCACTGGGAAAGCTGTCACTGACTGTCTGCCTCATTCCAGCTGAGAGCAATAAGGTCCATTAAGTGCTCAGGCAAGGAAGGGTTGTTTACTTGATTCACCTAAAGTGCATCATCCCTCTTTTTTGCTCTTAGAAGCAAACATGAATCAAATTTCTTATGAAGCTCTGAAGAGTGAGCTACACCCCACATGGCTGTATCTTGCTATAATCTTGTGGTATTTGAACATTTGATTGGACTCTATAATGCATGACTGTCAGCTACTGAATCTTGCGGTGTTTTTCTCTACCTTCAACAGGCACTGGGAAGACCAGAAGGCCTCTGGATTTGCTTTTATAAAATGGAGGGGACACAGAAAAAATTACCAAAGAGGGAGGAAATATTTACAAATAGTAGCTATGTGACTTCTCAAGCCAAAAAAAAATAAATAAATAAAAAAAATAAAAAAAACACACCATAGTTTGATGGCAGGAAGTGGTTCTTCAGGAAACAATTCTCCTGAGCTCTTGTGCCATTTTTAGCCTTGATCACCTCAGCAGAGCACAGCAGCTCTTGAAGCCTAGAGAATATGGTTTTTTCTCTCGTTGCCCATTAGGTCGCATTGTCCCGTGCTTTCGTTATGGTTAGAAATGAAAACCCCGTCTCGTGGCAGGGCTGCTGCAGCCCTGGCAAGAGGCCAGGTGAGGTTCTACACCCACATCGGGTTCTCCAACACGCGGAGGGTGCAGTGGGATGGGTGCGAGAGCCAGCCCTGCCTTCGGATCAGTCCCATGTCCCCCAGTCCCAGGGACGAGGGGATGGATGAGGGGATGGATGAGGGAATGGCTCTCCCTGGAGCTTTCCCACAGCTCTCCCCAGAAGATGAGGATGTTTTCATCCCTTTCCACTGAAAAACACCCCAGAGAAAAGGAGCAAATATCTCCCCACAAAGCCCAAAGCCTGGGTGTGCTCCCAAGCGCGGGACGAATTAAAGGTACTCACAGCTGGGCAGGCTGCTAATCACTTGGTGGAAACATTGCTTAATTATGCAACAGGCGGCCTTAAATAACCTCCTAGAAAAAAAACCCAACCCAAACAGTTCCCTCTTCATGTGGTACCTCCTTAAAGAGGCAGAGAAGCATGGAGAGGGCAGCAGAGACAGGCAGCCACTGTCAAGTCCCGTGGGCTTCACAGGGTGGCTGTGGTGTGTGGGGTGGACCAGCAAGATTGTACGGTGGAAAGCCAGGCATCTGGGACAGAGCGGGATGGTTGCTGGTCAGGGAACGATGTGCTTGTTTGCAGTGGGAAAGGTGAAATGCAACTGGCCATGCAGGCAGGAGGAGGCTGTGATGAGCAAGGGGAAGGCAAAAAATGGCTAAAAGAGGAACTGGGAAGGAGAATCTACCCACAAGGAAATGTTTTTCAGCACTCTCACTGCGCGAGGGTGGCTGTGCCAACCATGGGTGCTGCCCCCATGCCCTGGCTGGCTCGGGGTCCTCCAGCACCGTCCCATTCCAGGCAGGCAGCAACGAGCCTCTGGAATTGGAGAGCACAGAGGTGTGGAGACATGGGGATGCCAAAGCAGGTGGGAAACCATACATGCAGGGAAGCTGTGGAGATACACCAGCCCTTGGAAGACAGTGGAATTGTGGAAACTGAAGGTGTCGTTGGAGAACATCAGGTGAGTGTGCACAATGTGCTGCTCTAGTCCAAGGGCCACTTCCCATCCAACATCTTCTAGCAGCAATCACCTTTCAAACGGGTGGAAGCACCTGAGACCTGTTAGAAAAATATGACAATATTTCCATGTTGCTTGGAGACATGCAGCTGGAGATAAGAGCTGTGCCTAAAACAACTCATCCTGAACTGAAATGAAGAAAAACTGAGACTTATGTACAACCATTTTCACCTATGGTACATAGACATGTGTGAAAAGCACCTAGACAAAGTGACTGAGGAACAAGAACTATTTTCACACGGGAAAGGAAGAGGTTGCATGAATCATGGTATACTTCCAACTTAGATTTTACAGTAGTGAGGTTTTGGGGAGGGGAGATACCATCTAAAAGCTGGCAGAATTTGTTTTTAAAACACCTATCCGTGGAAATCCGATACTTCAATCAAAAATATAAAATAAAATAACAGAAGTCAGAATAAACCACTTTGTTTAGCAAAATAGCTGCACCATCTCCCAAACCCTGTCTTCTGATGACAAGCCACATGAAATCTGTGCAGATAAGCTATCACCAGTGGCTGACTTCCCCCGTGTCTCACTGACGAGGGGTGGGGAGGAGTGTGCGTAATTAATACCCAGGGGAAAAGTAGAGGACAGCTGTTGAAGTAATCCCTCATTACTCTCAAGTGGGTATTGACCAGATGAAACCAAATATGCTTTTGTACTCATATTCCCCTGGATAGTAGAAGCTGGAGATGGCCTAAGCAGAAGAGGTAGAGGAGCTGCTGGGTGGCCTGGGGGTGCAGCATCCCACCCACCACTGCCTGCCTGGAGGGGTGGAGGAGGTGGGACAGGGGGAGACCCTCTGCTGAGATGAGCCCATGTACCGCACTGCTGGTGGGCACAGAGGACAGTCTCGTCCAGTCTGGGTGAGTATTTAAGGGTGATTATTTTTTTGTGTGTGTATGTGTGTTAAGGTTTTCACATGTGGTCTTTGATTAAGCTAGAAGTAGGAGGACAAAAAACAAGTATTTGAAGGTTGGAAAAAATCACCTGTCATTTGTTCAGGAAACCCAGGTTATTCTGTGACTGTGCAAGAGAAGTTTCTGGGTGTGGTGTGACTTATCTTTTCCTGTTTCTCGCTGTTATTCAGCGAGGTGATGGCTTTTTAATTGCAGTTATTATCTTTACATGATAAACTTAGTTCTGGCGACAAGATAATAATGTTGTAGGCAAGACCTCGTTTTCCTCTCATCAGTTTCTTTGGTTAAGTAACTTAGGTTAGTTATGAAGGAAAACAAGGCAGACTGTAAATATACCCTGTCTTTTTCATCCAGCCTTTCAGTAATATTGTATTGTGCCAGGTAACGACTTCGTGTTAAGGTTTTGACATTATGTACAATGATATTGCAAAAAGCTTATGTTGCATTGACATAGGTAATTTTACAATTCTAAGGTGCAGTGTTAAAAAAAAAAACCGAGCTCAAAACCAAACCAATATAACTGTTTGCTTTCTCTTTCTTCTCTTTCCTCACGGCGATTTTTCAGGAAAAATTGGTTACACAAGATTTTTCCTCTTAAATCTGTAATTACGGTTCCCTTGAGATTTCAAAGCTGCTAAGTGTATTTAGAGTATTTAGATACCCTGGTTCATTTGCCGTGAGGGAGGCTGAGCACAGTTCTGCCCATCGGGTTGTCCCCAGCGACTCGTGTGGTACTGACGTGCCCATCCACACTGGCGCCTCCAGCTCCCTAGAGAACCGTTCTGAGAAAAGCTGAGATGGATGAACCAGATTTTAATCAGAAAAAAAAATAAGAAAAAAAAGAAAAAAAAAAGTCCTGTGGGTGACTGGGGTGGTGCCAGTGGTTAGAAACTCACACCTAGCACTGGCTTCACCACACACGGGGTTTCGCCACACATCCTAAAGACCCGTATTTTGTGTGGTGAGTGGGGGGAACTGAGGGAGGCTGCATTGAGCTTGGAGTGAAGACCAGCTTTCATAAGCTGATTTCCCCAGCTTTCCACATTGCTTTGGTCATGCTGGAGAGCCCAAGGGGAGCGCTCCAGCTCCTGCATCCCAGGACCGCCCAGGGTATTTCTGGGCAGGGATGGATGCTCTGACCTGCCTGAGTGCCCCGGTGGGGTCCTCAGGGGGTCATGGGGTCCTCAGGGTAAAGCGGCAGCGCTGGTGTTTTCTGGCACACAAAATACATGGAGAGGAGGAAAGAAATGGAAGTTCTGCCAGAGTGCTGTCATTCTCCAAACACAACCGAACAGCCCGAGCACCCGGACACTGGTGTTAACCCCTGGCTGCTTCACCCAGACTGCACCCACCAGCCTGCACCTGACAGTCAGCTGGTGCCATTCTTCTTGGTAATTAACTCTTTTTAAAGAGTCAGCATGGTAATCTCATGTAGTCACAAATGGGAAACCCCCTCTTTGCAAATGAGCTTGTAAAAGTGCCATTTAGACTCTCCCCCAGATAAAGCCTCCTGAGAGAAAAATTCCTCTTCAGAACCTATCAGGCCTGAATGTGTTGGAGAAAAATGATCCTGAGGTGTCCTCAGCCCTGCAAGCTGCAACCTGGAGTTCTTGGAGCTGAGAGAGATAGGGAAATTACAGAATCATAGGAAGTTTGGGTTGGAAGGGACCTTAAAGATCACTGAGTTCCAAGCCCTTGCCCTGGGCAGGGACACCTCCCACCAGACCAGGTTGCTCAAAGCCCCATCCAGCCTGGCCTTGAGCCCCTCCAGGGATGGGGCAGCCACAGCTTCCCTGAGCAACAAGTTTTCAGTGACCTGATGGAGGAAACTAATAGCACATTGTTTTCTCTTATTTAATACAGGAAAACATATTTTTTTTAAAAAAAAAATTATTTGCAGTTTGTTTAGCTCTTGTACAACACAGCAATTGAGTAGAACTAAAAATAAAGAAGATCACATTTTCCAGACCGAGGGATCAAAGGGTCCTCTCCTCGGCTGGGCTGGGGCAGCTCAGCAGCCAGGGCACGGCAGCGGAGCTGGCTGGATGGTGCAGACACGTGGGAGTAGGGAACTTTTTGCCTTGCCACATAATGCCAAAACCTGACAGTCGAACTCTAACCCAGCACCCTGTGTGTGTCATCCATTTGTTCTTTTGACATCTGACTTGTTTACAGCATGAACACTTCTCTCCCACGTACAGGGATTGAAACTCCCCAAAGTCTATCACCAGAGGCCAGAAGATAGGGTGGTTTACATGTTTTGAATGGATGGCAGGTAAAAAATTGTACCTGTTGGCAAACTTTTTCATGGATTTGACTTTGCTTATTTTTCATGTGGATTAGATGGGCACACAGGGGCTACTAAAGGTTAATGACACTGGAGAGCCTTTATACTGTAGGTTATCTCCCCAGGTCATTTTTTGCCTCAAGTCAAAAGTTAGTTCAGAACTAACAGGCAGTGGGCAACACAAAATGATTAAATCTTTTCAAAGGCATTCGATTTTACCAAAACAGAACACTAACATTTGTAGAAGGATGAATTTAGAAACATTTGGACATCTTCCCAAGCCCAAGTTGCACTCTCATCCAGGGAAAATCTGAGGTTGGCAAATCTAAAGGCAACAAAGAATTTTTTTTTATCCTCAAATTAATCTCAGCGGTAGTAAATACCTCCTCTGGAGATAATAAAATTCTAAACATAGAGGGAAGAAGTGTTCAGTAAACATCCTGGTTCTGTATCTAACATTTCCCTTAAATGTTAATGTAATGGAAATATTGTCCTTATGTGATACAAGTAAATAATATCACTTCTTCCTGAATGCAACTTACACCCACAAACCCTACAACAGTTACTTGAAGAAGAAGGAAAACAACCAGTGTCATCCTATGTTAATTATTAGAGAAAAAGCTTCTTAAATAAACCTGATTCCATGCTTTGCTGATGTCAATTATTAGCCTGGATGATAAAAGCAATTACGTAGACATTTGTGAGCTATTTGTTTCGGTATTGTACAATGTTTCGACAGAAAAATGTAGCAACTCTTGCTGGCAAAAAACCCATTTAACTGAGAACTGATGCCCCGGCAGAATTACTAATAGGTTGGCAATAAGAAATCTTCAGCACATTACTTCTCTAGCTGTTTTCTGCAGAGATCGGTGCCAGATTTGATCTCATCCCGCATTTTCATCTGTGACCAGGAAGAAAATATTAAGTCACTACTGATAAAACCCAAAGATGACAGGAAGAGTGGGAAAACAGTAAAAACCGAAGAGTCGGACAGTGTAAAGTAGACGGATTAGCAAACTAGATCCACTGAAACAAATGTACTTTAATGCAGGCAAATACAAGGTGGGGTATTATATCCAGAGAACAACAAAGACCGTAGGGGGCACAGTGGGCAAATAGATCGATGTGAGTTCACGGTTCATTACAGGGGTAAAAGGGAATGATGCAATTGATGGACGTACAAGCAAGGTAGGAGAAGAGGTGATTCTTCCCCCTGTATTTCTCACTGCTGGGATTTTTTTCCATGCTAGTAATTCTAAGATTTTTTTATCGGTACTTCCCAGGTCTCACTGAGATCACAACTTTATCTTTATTATGAATATTTTTCCACCACAAAGAGAGCGTTTATCCCTTGATTACGGCAATAAGTCACTGCAGAAATAGATAAAAGCCAGCTCGATGAACTTCTCACTTAACTTCCTTGTTCATGCCACAGTGGTTTATTCTCATCTCCCTCGATAACCTTGAAAACCTCAGAGTAAAAAAGTGGGTCATCTATTTCCCCTAATTTGTAACATTAATCATTGTGTAAGCCAGGTACAAATTCCCTGGAACGTCTCAACGGTATTATCATTCAAAGATGCTAAACATACTGATCTGCAGCCAGCTGCAAGCAGTGTACAGAGAACCACAGCCCAGCACTTTTCCTTGTCGTTTGACAACGTTTCAGACCTTTTGCTTCGTCAGAAAGAGAAACCGATGGTGGAGCCAGGTAGTTCTTTAAGGCAATTCCATTGACTACAAAGGAAAACCCCATTTTCTTGAATGTGTTATTAATGCCAGTGGAGGTTATATTGTCTTTGGCAACAATGCCAAGTTTCTTGCCATTAACACTTATTCCAAACAGCTCTACCCTGATGTAAATGCATCTGCTCTGATCTTCTACACTGGGAACATACTGAGCCTGACCTGGGAATTATTTGAGAATTCAAATACATTTCTAGAACACTGGCAAAATAACCAAGGAAATGGTAGTGAAATGGGCTTAGTATTTAGCTGTTGTTTGGTGCAGGGACATGCATCTGGTTCCACACGCTCCCTTTGGGGCAAGTTTCATTTTGATTCCTCTGTATCCCATGGAGTACCTGAAAGAAAACAAGACAAAGTGACTTCAGAAAAATATTGGAGGAGACTTGGTGGATTCGGAAGTGTTGTTAGTGGGGAGTGAATACGTCCTCGATGCAGATAGAAATATTAAGCATTGTTATTTATGTATCAGACTTTTCACCTGAGGATGTCAGTGCATACTGCAATCGTCAATGAATTTAATCCCATAACTACCAAGGAGAGTTAGGTGAGTCTTAATTTCTCCCATTTCATGCAGAACAAATATATAAATGGAAAAAGTGAAAGGTTAATTACCCCAGACATGCAAGGCATTTAAGTGCCTAACACCCAGGGATTTCAGCAGGTGCTAGTCACCGTAAGTTTTGGGTGCCTCTGTAGTTTGCTCAGCATCAGACTGATCAGTCCGGAAGCCGTGAAGTAAAAGGCAATCTGCGTATTGCCCTGGTTTTCCAACTCTCTCCAGGAGGAAACATCACCTTAGAAACGGGCTGTGAGATTCATCTCATCGAGCGTGTCGCCTTTGCAGAGTAAACATCGACGCCTGGACTAGTCATCTGGACGCACCTTGTAGTCAAGGGAGGGGAAGGCAACAGGGACGAATTCCACCTCGGGTGTCTGCGCCGCAGAAGCGGAATACCAAAAGCAGCCTACACCAGCTGTGGTCATCCACTTACCCTCCCCTCTCCTATTTGCTATCCTGAGATTCACCGGAAAAAATTACAAAACGGATCCAGGGGATTTCCAGGCAGTCCTTGATGCTATCTTTAGAGGGCTCCAATGCAGTTTCAGAATAAAGAACTTGTTTGTACTTTTTCTTGTGTCTACTTGTCTCTGCTTCACCCAGCTCAAAACAAGAGAGTTTATAGATTAAACACTTGCTGGCTCCACATGCCTATAAAGTTATCATCTTCTGGTTTTGCTGACCTCTGTGATGTCCTGTGATTAATTTCCACTTATTATAGACTTTGCTGGGTTAGTTGTTATCTGCTGATGATATTTTCATCGTTGCAGTATTAGAACAGAGGTTTATGCAATCTTTTATACATTAGCAAGTATTTTTACATGGCTTATGGCTTTTTAACTGGGCAAAAATAAGTCATGATTGATATGATCTAGCTACACATTCCCTAGAACTGAAAATATTTAGTTACACCCTGAAACATAACAGAAGGACTACGTTAATAAAAAGAGGTTAGGCACAAACACAGCTTCAGCAGCTATACTGCAGATGTTGTTATTACGGGCTGAACCTTCATTGCAGAGAAGAAAAAAAAAAAGAGATAGAAGCCTACCCATGACTGCTGTATTTCCTGCTAGACTTTGATGAGAGCTTAATTCAAAGTTATTTCCAAATCAGAAGCGTTGTTAACTCACAAGAGTAAATACTGTGAAATTCGGAGGGTCAGCCCTTCGCAGAGCACAGTCAGGCTTCTGGATTTCTACAGCTGAAGCCATCTGAAGAAGGCAAGCATAAAGGAGAGGCATTAGGCACTGGAAAATTTCAGCAAGCCGTGCTAGTGACCCTCACCTTCTCCAAAGCCTCGGGGAGTGGAGGAATGTGCCCGACCCGGCAGCCGGCTTGAGGATGGGGGAAGAGTGAGGCAGAAGACTTGTTGTGGTGCAAAGAGGAGGTTGAGAGACGTGATTCTGCCCCTCTACTCTGCTCTGGTGACACCTCACCTGGAGTACTGTGTCTAGCTCTGGAGTCCTCAGCACAGGGAGGACATGGCCCTGTTGGAACGCGTCCAGCGGAGGTCCACAATGATAATGAGATGGCTAGAGCACCTCTCTTATGAGGACAGGCTGGGATAGGTGAGGTTGCTCAGCCTGGAGATGTGAAGGCCCCGGGGAGACCTTAAAGCCCCTTCCAGTCCCTAAAGGGGCTACAGGAGAGATGGGGAGGGACTCTTCATCAGGGAGGGGAGCCATAGGAAAAGGGGTAATGGCTTTAAACTGAAAGAGGGGAGATTTAGTTTAGATCTTAGAAAGAAATTCTTTCCTGTGGGGGTGGTGAGACACCGGAACAGGTTGCCCAGAGAAGCTGTGGCTGCCCCATCCTGGAGGGGTTCAAGGCCAGGCTGGATGGGGCTTTGAGCAACCTGGTCTCGTGGGAGGTGGAACTCGATGATCTTTAAGGTCGCTTCCAACTCTAACCATTCTATGATTCTATGAAGATGGAACCACGAGTGCCTTGGGAAGTTAGTGAAGATATAGTTGCCCAGTGGAAAGCGCAGCAAAGCTTGGCATGTTAAAGACCAGCTTGTCCTTGGTAAAAGGTATTGGCAGGTTTCTCTTCTGGGAGAGGAGAGAGAGCCTGGATCAGAGAACGGAAGCATGACAGTGAGGTAAGTCAACATGGTAGATGAGATTGTGGTTGTAGTCAACTTAGACTGTGCAGACACATGAAAAACTCAAATCCTCGGAAAAAATCTTAGCACTCTGAGGAGGACTGAGTGCACAGTGGAGCCTAGAGTAGAAACCTGGTGTAGCCCCATTGCAGGGAATATGAGCAAAGCTTAAAGGTCTGAGGTAACAGCAAACTGTCTGAACTGGAAGCTGATTAATTGAATAATGAAACCTCCATAGATATGAAACCCTGCCTTAATAGGTCTTCTCTGCTGAGCGCCCAAAAGAAAAAGTGAGAGGAAGAAAATTCTGGTGATGAGTATGTTAAATTTGACATTCACGTAGACTCAGGTTTGGCTGAGCCTGATGGGGCCCGAGCTACACATCTGGTCTGAGTAATGCATTTTGAACTTTAATGGTGCACACTACTGATATGACTCAAATGCACAGGAGCATCGGAGGCTTTCCTGCCTCCAAGCGCCTGACCTGGCGCCAGCCTTCAAAGGGAACAGCTCTGCCAGGGGTCATCATTCATTTCTCTATCGCCACCACCCAAATTTCCCTTTTTTTAAAAAAACAAAGTCTCTGGAAATTATCACTTTTTTTTTTCTTTCAGGCAAATGTAGTCTGGTCTAGACATGCACATGATTGTGAAAGAGCCACGCAACATCATGCTTTTCTCTTAGACTGTGCGTTAATAATACGTAAATAAAAAATAGCATGATCTCTTCCTTCCAGTAGAGATTAAGTCTTGTCCTCATTGCAGGTAATAAGTTCCAGGCTAAAGAAGCTATAACCTATCATGGTGAAATATAAGTTTGGTGACTTCTCTTGCCTTTTAAGCAGTTGTGCGTTAGGGACTACAGCAAAGGCTAAGACATCTAATTCTCAGCATTGTAACCAGCAAGCAGTGCAAGATGGGCATATATTTAAGTGAGGTCTTAAAAATGAGATCTGCTTAGATAGGCATGCCTTGGTGGCTTGAGGATTGCAGCAGAAGCAATTTAAGGTGCAACTTTTCACTCCAGAAACTATAAAAGGAAGTAAGAGGCTGTTTTTATAAGATAGCTGGCTAAATCCCTATCCTAGTTACCTTACAGCATACCTGGAGTAAATTTGCTGAAGCCAGTCGAATTTTTAAAGGTTTACACCAATACAAATGTTACCAGAGTTTGCAGTGAGATGTTTATCGGGGGGTCACTCTTCTGTCACCAACAGGAAATGAAACGCATCCTCCACCAAGCAATGTTAGTACGTGGGAATTCTGCCCGGCTGGTCTCGGGGTACAGAATACTTTGTGCCTTGACCAAATTCTGCCCCATGGTACTCGGCGGTGTTTCTGAGAGCAGTCGGTAAGAAAAGCATTGGTTTCAAAGCCCGAACCACCGCAGGGAGCCGCAGATCCCCATCTCACCAGCTTTGCTTGAAGTTGTAAATGAGAAGGGGATTTTGACCCCTTCTTGTGATGCGCCAGCAGTCAGCCACTTTTTTAAAAAAAACAAACACCAAACAGCACTGGCTGGGAATTGGACTAACTCAGGATGTGCACTCGTATGAGCTCATATGAATCCCTTGACATGGAACTATAACCAGAGAACAAGACCTAAGTTTCCCCCCGCTTCCCAGTAATTCACCAGGGGAAATCTGACTTACTGCCCAGCACCACGGATGTGTACTAGAGCTTAACCAGAAAAAAAAAAAAAAAAAAAAAAAAAGTAGGGGGAGGAAGCCAAATCAATAACAAAAAGAATCATTGCTGTCAGAGATCGGGGGAGGTGGGAGGGGGGAGTGGTTATGTACGTAGTATTATTCATTTTAGTGAGGCTGGAGGAGGGGGCAGTCTGGAGAGCATGCCGTAGGCTGTCTTTCAATATTAGACACAGGGGGTTTTTTGAAAATTAACATAAGTACAAAAAGAAGTCATCACAAAACTCCCAAGCAAAATTACCTGCTCTTATTTTAGGTTTCTGTTTGACAGGCATTAAATATGTGGGGTTTTAAAAATATATATATATGTGTAAGTATATACATAAAGGCTTTTTTTCAATAGACATTTATCTTGACAAACGGAGATGTAATCACACCGGGCTGACTAAGTTTCCTACGGCAGCTGTTTGGTGCGAGAGCCCTTTGCAGAGGGTGCTGGGCTGCCCGGGAGGCAGCGGGAGGACAGCCACGGCTCTGGCCAGCTGGCAGCGGTGGCCGGCTACTGGATAGGCTGGGCAACTGACTGAGTTGGCTCAGCTGCAGGTCGAGAAGTGATAATGCTCATACAGGAGCCATCCTATAAGAGCTAGAATGTGTCCTACTAAATATAAGAGCTAGAGGAATAACCCTCGTAAGAGCTAGTGCAGTCTTCTCCAAAATAACCATGGATGGTCAAGGAAAGGGGAGTTAATGAAGTAGCAGCTCAATTAAACCACTTCCAAGCATTTTTGTCTTTCTTCCCATGCAGCAAGGACAACCCCTGTGAACCAGGCAAGGGTTGATGCTATCGGTATTTATCACCAATACAGAGAGAGCATCAGCCCAGAAATGACTGGACAAGTTCACGCTGACATGTTGAACTTGCTCACATCAGCCACAGGTTTGATGCTCTGCCTGTTACAGAATCACAGAATTACAGAATCACGTGGGGCTGGAAGTGACCTTCGGAGATCATCCAGTCCAACCCCCCTGCCAAAGCAGGTCCACCCAGAACAGGTTGCACAGGACCGTGTCCAGGTGGGTTTGGAATGTCTCCAGAGAAGGAGACTCCACCACCTCTCTGGGCAGCCTGTTTCAGGGTTCTGCCACCCTCAAAGTCAAGAAGTTCCTCCTCATGTTGAGATGGAACTTCTCATATTCAAGTTTGTGCCCATTTCCTCTCGTCCTGTCCCTGGGCACCACTGAAAAAAGACTGGCCCCATCCTCTTGACACCCACCCTTTAAGTATTTATAGGTGTTGATCAGATCCCTCCTCAGCCTTCTCTTCTCCAGACTAAAAAGACCCAAGTCCCTCAGCATTTCCTCATAAGAGAGATGCTCCAGGCCCCTAATCATCTTTGTAGCCCTCTA
>VXAK01005255.1:36838-51346 GCA_013399435.1 Arenaria interpres | reverse complement strand
GTTATTTCTCCCCAGGTGCAGCACCCTAGGCTTGCCTTGTTAAATTCTGACGCCTGAGAAACGGAGCACTCAAAGGCACCTGTACTTCTAACTCTGGGTTTTTAAGGTGCTTAATATAAACTGAAATTGTGACTGCTTGGTGTTGTGGTTTTCTATTTCGGAGCTGTACGTATGACACTATAGTGTCCTACTCAAGTATGCAGGATAAAACGATGCAGCCGCTGCTCCCCTGCGGCTCTCCCCTGAAGAAAACACGCATCATACTCTGCTGAACCACTTATTTCGCAGAGACTGAATGCAGAAGCTAACGTCAGGCACTGCGGCCCCATAGCCCCAAGTGCACAAAGTTACACTTGGCATGAATTTTTAGAGATTTATATCCAAAACACTTATATTCAACATCTAGACACTACTAAAATATTCACAGGTCCCCTCAAATACAGAATCACAGAATCTTCATGGTTGGAAGGGACCTTTGAGATCATCGAGTCCAACCACAAAAAAACCTAAAACAAACAAACAAACAAAACCACCACCACCAAAAACCCCAAAACACACACAACCCACAAACAGACACAAACCAACAATCTCAGCCACTAGAGTGTGCCCTGAAGTGCCACGTCTACACATTTCTTAAACACCCCCAGGGATGGTGACTCCACCACCTCCCTGGGCAGGCTGTTCCAGTGCCTGACCACTCTCTCAGTAAAGTAATTCTTCCTAATATCTAATCTAAACCTCCCCTGTTGCAACTTCAGACCATTTCCTCTGGTCCTGTCATTATTCCCTTGGGAGAAGAGGCCAACACCCACCTCTCTACAACCTCCTTTCAGGTAGTTGTAGAGGGCAATGAGGTCCCCCCTCAGCCTTCTCTTCTCCAGACTAAGAAGACCCAAGTCCTTCAGCACTTCCTTGTAAGATCATCCATCTTCCCAGTCAGGAATTACTGTAATCATCTGAAATTATCCCTTCCACAAACAAAATGAACATGTAAGCACAGCCTGCGCAGCAACGCCATCCTGCCCTGTATTCTAAGGAATTTCAGGACAATGCAAGTAGTCATTAAGGCAATTGTTTCATGTTAGTTTTGCCTTTTTGCTAAGAGAAGAATCTCTGCCTATGAAAGGCCTGCACCTCAGCAAAGAGACTTCCAGAAGTGGTCACCAAAAAAGGGAGAATCCAAAATAAAAGTTCTCTCTTGCAAAAGAGGAAGGAAAAAAATACATGAACTTGACGAGGTGTCTGGGCAAAGAGCAGAAAGCATCAGAGGGTCAAAATCCCCTCAGGACATTAGGGAAATACCAAAAAATTTGGAAAAAAAAAAAAAAAGAAAGAAAAGGCCCTAAGGCCCTACTAGCTTTAATGTTCCCACACAAGTAAATCACAAGAGGCAGGCTGGGCACACATTTACATGGGAGCATCAGAATGCGACAAGCCTCATGTGACTTCAGGGTTATGAGTAACGGGCCTGGAGAGCTGCAGAGAAAAATCAGTGGGATCTGGGGTATTTCATCTGAAATCCTCCTTCTCTGCAGAAGGCGCAGTCAAGCAGCCCCTCGACACTGAAGGTGTCACAACAGAGGCTCTGCCTTTTCAGTACGCAAGGGCTGGATGCTGTGGGCTGCCTCCATCTCCTGGTGGAGACATCCCTCCCAGTCTCTGCCTGCTCTTCCAGCCCCGAGGTGTCCGCATGGTGCTGAAGCTGGATGAATTGGGTAGGCACGTGAATTGCATGAGTTGCGAAGAAAGGGGAAGGAGGGTGTCACAGAATCACATGGGGTTGGAAGGGACCTCTGGAGATCATCTAGTCCAAACCCCCTGCCAAAGCAGGTCCACTTACAGCAGGTTGCACAGCAACGTGTCCAGGGGGGTTTTGGATGTCTCCAGAGGAGACTCCACCACCTCTCTGGGCAGCCTGTTCCAGGGCTCTGCCACCCTCAAAGTCAAGAAGTTCCTCCTCATGGGTAGGTGGAAGTTCTTATGTTCAAGTTTGTGCCCATTTCCTCTTGTCCTGTCACCAGGCACCACTGAAAAAAGACTGGCCCCATCCTCTTGACACCCACCCTGTATGGATAAAGAGAGAGTCAGATTTTTGAAAAAGAGGAGTATGTTGTATAGATGAGGCTGGTAAGTCCAGCAGGCTCTGGAGGAAGTAGGCTGACTTCCAGGTTGTACATTCTGAAAGGAGGAGAACGTGGGTCCAGAGGGAGCTGGGCTAAGCTGTAAGAAGAGCAGTGGGCATGAGGAAGGTGGACAGACATCCAAGAACATGGGCTAGAGTGCTGAGTAAATTACAAGGACCAGCTAACCTGTGGCAAAACTACTCGGGAACTTAGCATCTACATGGTTTCAACTCAGACAGCACTGATGCATATGCTGAGGTGTGCTCCTAAACAACTGGAAGGGATTAAAAAGTTAACCAGGATAGAGAGCAGCTGATCTGGAGAGGTCTGGTCAGCCCCTCTGGAAAGGGTCATCTCTCCTGACTGCACAGGAAAGCCCCATCCAGCCTGGCCTTGAACCCCTCCAGGGATGGGGCAGCCACAGCTTCTCTGGGCAACCTCTTCCAGTGTCTCACCACCCTCACAGGAAAGAATTTCTTCCTAATACTTAACCTAAATCTACCCTCAGTTTAAAACCCCTCATCCTATCTCTCTACTCCCTGATCAAGAGTCCCTCCCCATCTCTCCTGTAGCCCCTTTAGGGATTGGACGGGGCTCCAAGGTCCCCCCGGAGCCTTCTCTTCTCCAGGCTGAACAACTCCGACTCTCTCAGCCTGTCCTCACAGCAAACATGCTCCAGCCCTCTCATCATCATTGTGGCCTTCCGCTGGCCCCTTTCCAACAGGTCCATGTCCTTCCTGTGTTCAGGACTCCAGTGCTAGACGCAGTACTCCAGATGGGGTACTCCTCACCAGAGCAGAGGAGAGGGGCAGAATCACCTCCCTGGACCTGCTGGCCACACTTCTTTTGATGCAGCCCAAGTACTTTTTCAAGTAGCAGTTGACAACTTGCTTTTCAGGAGCTATCAAGCAATCCAGACACCAAGACCAAAAGGTGAGGGGCTTCCCTGCTGCCCCTGGTGAGGGAAGATGGGCTGGCCTGTGCCCTTTTGGGTTGTGGCCATGGCTGGGCAGAGGTGGGGGTCATGTACTACCATCACCACCACCCAAGGTGGCACTCAAGCAACATCAGTTGGGAATCCCTGGCATAGCTGATGGATGAATGAAGAAAGCGAAGTCAAATCATTCTACGCTTAGCTTCTCTTTCAGCTTGGTCCTGACAATCCTCTCTCTCCCACACCCAAAGTTCTGGGGACTGAAGCTACTCCGCACCCCCAGGAGCAAACTCATGCACACTGACTGCATGGGTCTCCCACAGTACGAAGAGCTCTTCCTGAGAGGACAATGACACAAGGTGGGAATATGCAGAGACTTAGAGCAAGTTATCACCTCCTCAAAACACTTTGCTACATCATCAGAACCAGGGAACACTTGGTAACATGCTGAATGGTGGTCCTGAAGAAATATCCTCTTCAGTGGGTGTCTCACACTCAACCGTGCTCTCTCCCATCAATGCAAAATAGCAAAGTCAATCCTTCAATAATTTATTTCTTTATATCAGAGAATGTTTTTCAATTATACATTTAAGTTGGCAAATTTCAACACAAGAGTAAATATATGTAAAAAAAAAATAATCCTGGCTGTGCAAATTTCAAAAGTTGCATTGTTTCAAATAATATAAATATCTTAATAAAACATACGTTCACATTAAGGTTCACAAAATATATAAAATTTAACAGAAATAAGTCATGAGTTATTTAATTTTTTTTTTCCTTTTAAAAACTGTTTTTTTAATAACTAGAAAAAGATTTTAAACTCGAGAAGCGACTTAAGAAGAGGTACCACCTCCAAAACCATAGCAGCAAAACAGAGGCTGAAAACTTACAAGGTGTGAAAGGAGAAGAGAGAAGCAGGTACCAGGCACAACGTCGAAGGCAAGGTGGCTAGAGAAAAGTCTGGCAGACTGAGAAGTGGATCCAGGAACTCCAGGAGTGAAGCCTTGACCCTAAAGCGCCCTGTCACCGAGCTCCAGGCTGTTTGCAGGACAACACAAATTGCGTGAAGGGTAACAACAGAGAGAAGTGTGACAGGAACGGGGAGGGAGCAGCATGGGTATTCCCAGCAGATACAATGCAAGAGAAGAGAGCTGCTCTGGTTTCGGAACTGAAGCTGAAGACAAAGGGCTTTTGGGGTATTTTTTGGTCTGTTGGAGGCAATTCCTTCCATGCGAGTAGGGAGCGGCAGGATTCAGTTTTCTCATTCCACGCACAAGCTCATGCAATTTGGTTCTCTAATCACCTATCTTTCCAGCTGCCTTGGGATTTGGGAAAGGACCTAAACGCTGGTTAAGGGAGCAGACCACTGCTGGTCCTGTGTCTGGTGGTGGTTTTCCCAGGGCTCTTGCAGACACAGAACCGCTCGCTGTTAACACCCTGAACGCCCACGGGAGCTCCCTCCTGCCTTGACGAGCTCTGTAAGACCACCAGCAAGGACCCAAAGCAAGTCTCTCCAGACATCAGCTGCCTGTCCTGGGGGATCCCTCTCAAGAAAGACTCACCTCTGACCGATGCAGGCAAACACAAAGAGCTCCCACACCTCCAACAGTAGCTGCAGCTCCTTGGCCGGGAGCAGGGGGAGGTTTTGAGAAAAAGAGGCAGAACTGGGAAGTTCTTTGGATTCAAATGCTTCACACTTCCTCCTGGGAAGTCCAAGAATTAAATACGGCATTGTAGGAGCTTAGTCACGAACGACAGCTCTGTGCAGAAGGCAACCTGCCCTCCTCAGCAGTCCTTGTACGCAGTGTTTAGAGGAAGTGGACGTCTATTCCCACGACTGGGAATAAACACGAACGAGCAGGCAGCTTATATTTCCCCACCCCCCCAGGCCCTCCCGCTCCCAGGACTGTTAAGTGTTTCGGACATAGCACCGTTTCAGTGAAAGGAGTAGCCGGTCTCGCTTTCTGGTGGTGTACCAGCTCCTCCCCTCCGCTAGCCATAGATCTGTTTGAACTGGTAGCACTCGTTGCAGTAGCCGTTGCACTTGGCATTGCCATAGTGGTCGCAAGCAGGGGCTCGGCAGCGTTGCTTCGGGGGCTCCTCCGCTGGGGGGTCCCTGGCCTCCCCCGAGGCTGGAAGCTGCCCACCGAGGAGGCGCTGGCACTCCGGGCACAAGTCGTCGCTTCTGCCGGCCAGGTTGTTTCTACACGAAGCCACAGCACACTGTCTCTTCTGGCTACTCAGCGCTGCTCGCGGCAAATCTCTGTGCTGTCCCGTTCTCTTGAAAAAAAAACAGCAAACCAAACGAAAAACAACAAACCACCACGTTAAAACACATTGGTCAGTGGTCGTGCCGGCAGCACAAGTGGCTTTTCATTTACTGACTTTCAACCCTGCTCACGGTTTGTATAGGCAACCGCCGGGAGCTGCTGCAGACGTGCTGCTTCTGAGAAGTGCTATACCAAGAGTCAAACTGGGCTTTACCAAAGAAAATCCCAAATTCGGTCATTTCTTAGGAAAAAAAAAAATAAATGGGTTTTTATCTTTGGTAACTCTCGATTCTAAAAAGGACAAAACAAACCAAATTTTAAATAAAAAAAGGGAATAAAAAAATAAATCTATAATGGGCTCAACGAAAAAGGCGACATGAAGTGGACCAAACCCCATGATGCAGTTGCAGAGCTCTAAGAGTAAGAATGAATATCTCTCCCTGACCAGCAAACAAACCAACTGCTGATCCAATTACAGAATCACAGAATGATATGGGGTTGGAACGGACCTCTGGAGATCATCTAGTCCAACCCCGCTCCCCCAAGAGCAGGGTCACCCAGAGCAGGTTGCACAGGAACGTGCATATATATTGCTTCCACTGAAACCGCTGGTGAAGAGCAGGTTGCACAGGAGTATGCACTGAAACTGCTGGTGAAATCCCAGCTGAGCTAAAACTCAACATGGCCATGATAACCCTAAACTGAGAACACTTGGCAGTGTTAGGTTTCCGGTGGGACTTGATCTTAAGAGTCTTTCCCAACCTCAATGATTCTATATTCTATGAATTTTAGAAATGCTGCCCAGTTGCACCAGGTAAAAAAATCATGAAATAACTCTACATTTGTCTTTCTGTGATACTCAGGAGGCAGTCCGTTGAGGATTTTGTAGCAAGCATCCAGAGTCGTTCTCACAAGGGAAAAACGTGCTGTGCTAAACACGAAGAAGATTTTTGAGAAGTTCACACTTACTTCTGGCTGTCTCACCAGCTGTTCTTCTGTCCTCCTGGCTTCCTGAAACCGCTGGTTCTGGGCTTTAATGAAGCAGTTCTGGCAATACCCTTCGAGCATCGTGCTGCCCAGGGTGCCGCAGTCACGCCGCTGGCAGGACACGCTGTTACGGAAGGCGGCAGCGGAGGTTCCCAGCTGAGCCGCTGCTGAGGACTTCCTCTGAGATCTCCTCTGGTGGCGTAGCAAAGTGCTGTCTGTAACGCAGAGGTAGGATAGGAAGAGTCTGAACGTGCCCAGTACCTCTGGTGACCCAAAGCAACTATGAAAAATTCCCCAGTTTTAAAAAAAAAAAAACAAATCCCAAAATAATAATAATAAAATAACCCACCAGCCTCAAACATGGGTTTTGGACAATCCTGAGACCCCTCAGCTGATGCGCTTTCCTCCATGCTACCTGAACAAGGGAGCTAATACAGCCTGATTTTCATGTCAGAAGATGTTGAAACAGCTGATTTGGGAAAAAAGTTGCCCTCAGTGGGAAAACTAGATACTGCTGAGGTCAAGAAGGATTTCACCTTTGGCTTCTGCATGTCATCTGTGACCTACCCTGACACTTCCCTTTCGGCCTCCCCCATTTCAGGCGCATGGGGTAATGAAAGCCCAGCAGCACAGGGCTTAATGGGAAAAAAGAAGTCTTATGGCTTTTAGTCTCATGAAGCAATCTTACATATTCCACAAGCAGAAGGAAAAAAATTTTCATCGTGAGCAACGCTACGAAACAAGCTATTGCAGGCTGGCATACAAGTTGCCTAATTTGAAGGGATGTGGGAAGCGCAGCATTGGCACACTTGTCAGCAATGAAACAGCCTGAAAAGATCTGCAATACTTCTGCCTTTCACCCTCTCTACCCAAGGGCTCGTTGCCTGTGTAACAGGGTGGTAGCATGAGAGATGAAGATTTCATGCTGCGATTTATCACATTTTTGAAGCCCTGCCATTAAACACACATGTGCACGCAGGCACATGATACTACCAAGAAAGATTTCAAGGTAGATTGTAACAATACGCTCTTAAATTACTCCAAAATACAAGCACATTTTATCTACAGTCAGCTTCTGCTTGCTCTGCTTATCAAGGCGACTTCAGTAGTTACTCCAGAGTGTTATACCCGTTACATCCAGAAAGGATACAGACCTTCAGATTCATCCCAAGGTTTTTAAAAGCCTTGTTAACATAACTGGTTGCCAGTACCATCAATACAGAATCACAGAATGATATGGGGTTGGAAGGGACCGCTGGAGACCATCCACTCCAACCCCCTGCCAGAGCAGGTCCACCCACGGGAGGTTGCACAGGAACATGTCCAGAGAATGTCTCCAGAGAAGGAGACTCCACCACCTCTCTGGGCAGCCTCTTCCAGGGCTCTGCCACCCTCACAGGAAAGAAGTTCCTCCTCATCTTTAGATGGAACTTCTTATGTTCAAGTTTGTGCCCGTTTCCTCTTGTCCTGTCCCTGGGCACCACTGAAAAAAGACTGGCCCCATCCTCCTGACACCCACCCTTTAAGTATTTATAGGTGTTGATCAGATCCCCCCTCAGCCTTCTCCAGACTAAAAAGACCCAAGTCCCTCAGCCTCTCGTCATCAGAGAGATGTTCTAGTCCCCTCATCACCTTTGTAGCCCCCTGCTGTACCCTTTCCAGCAGTTCCCTGTCCTTCTTGAACCAGGGAGCCCAGAGCTGGACACAGTACCCTCTCTCTCTATATATATACTATAGCATTTCCCTCACCAACTCCTACAATTCGTCTAGCTGTGAAGAAAATTCATCCGAAACCACGACTGCAGTGGATGGTGGGGAGGGATCATAACCCACCCCACCTTGAGCTAGTTTTGCTCCCCTGAAAGCCACCAGCAGCTTTTACAAGAGATTTCACAGATTTCCCACGCTGTTAAGGGACAGAAAAAGCACCTTCTGCTCAGACTGCCGTTTCTGCAGGGGGTGACGGAAACGGTGTGGAGCACGCAGAGCTTCATAGCTCCAGGAGCCCCATCTGCAACCACAGTGTGCCAAAGCTCAGCCCCTCTCCACTTACCATGGTTTTCCCTGTACTCGAAGAAGCAGAGCGTGCAAAAGCCCTCGTTCTGCGCCGTCCCAAAAAACTTGCAGCCGGGTTTCCTGCAGAGGTTGCCTCCCCTCTTCTCCTCGGGAGGCAGGGCGGCCGGCGGGGGCTCCTCGCCGTGGACGTTGGGAGGCTGGTGGCAGGAGTGCTGGAGGAGGCTCTGGGAGATCTGGGAGGGGTCGGACGTGGACCTCTGATGGCACGTGGGCAGGAAAGCGGGGCTGCCGTTCGAGGGGCGCTCTGTAGTCCTTTTGAAGCAAGCGCTGCACGTGCCGTTGAAGGTCCTGTTGGCCTTCTGACGGCACACCTTGCACGTGGCGTGGTCTAAACGCCTCCCGTCGTCCAAGTTGTTGCACGGACCGAGCTGCCTGGCGTTGTAGCAGCGCTCGCAAAGCCCGTTGTGTTGCACGTTCAAGGTGAAGGGGCAGTCCGGTGTCCTGCATTTCATGGCCGTGGTCTCGCTGTACAGGAAAAGGCTCGGAGCAGTCGGAGGTGCGGAGCGAGGGCCTGTCACGGGCTCTTCGGACGTCCATCCCCCAGGTTCACAAAGGTCCCCGCGGGAGGAACCTGACCCAGATGCCTTCAGTTTCTCGGGTGCTGCTTTGGAGGTCTGCTTTCTGCCTTTGCTGGCCTGGGACCTCCGCTCAAAGCACTCGTGGCAGTAGGGCTGGGTGTTCACAGACATGTAGAAAGGGCAGTTCGGCGTTTCACATTTCACCTGTAAGAGGGAGAGCTGGGAGAGGGACAGTTCCTGCCTGTTCCTGGAGCAGGTCTCCCTTCTAGCGGGTTCGCCGTTCTCCTGCCACTTCTTGTACTCGTGCTGCACCAGTTGGAAGTAATCTTCCACGAGGTTTATTTCTTTGGGTAGGTTGCCTTCATCTAACCTGACGGCCAGAAAAGGAAGATGGCATCAGTGTTTGAAAAGGGTAGACGGTGGGGGTGGAGGCAAATATAAGCAACGTGGGGAGGAAATGTAGGTTTAATGCACATCCATATTACTCAGCTAGAAGATCCAGGATGTTAAACTGTTGCTGTAAATGGAAATAATTTTAAAGGCAGGTGTCCAGTGATGTCAAACGGAGACTTTCATATCTGAAGAAATGGTCTGATGCAATGCTAAACAAGTATTCTTAAAAGGATTTTCTAGGGGAGGCTTTTCTATCTGAGAGCTGTTTGCAGAAAGAATGTGGAGAATCTCTCGGAAGCAAAAAGAAAAATCCCCCCCAATCCTGAATTCCTCCCAAGACCAGTGCTCAGCTGAGCTGAGGTTAGGGTGGAAAACCCCCCTCTTCACCAGCCCACACAAAGAACAAGCCTTTCCTAAGGTTTATCATGAAATCTGCTCCTGGTTTTGCCCTGTTGGGTCTGTGTCTACCAGCAGAATTTCTCAAACCAACTATGGGGCTTCCATGCGGTGTGTGTAACGCTACCATCCGTCCCACCATCCCTACTCTGCCCCATGGGGAATACCCCACACCAGGGCTTCACCGTGCCACAACTGGGAGGATGAGGAGCTAGCCTTACTGGAAATACCCAAGAACACATCCGTGCGGTGGGACTAGGGAACCCGGACTGCTGCTCTTTACGTACGCATATATCCTTTGGGTAGGAGGACTTTGGTTTTGAAGGCTCCCAAACCACCACCCCCTGTGTGGCAATGGAAGCAAAGACAGAGGATTCAGGGAGCCACGCTTGTGAAGGGGCAGAGCGGACACAGCCTCCAGCGTCCCCTGAATGTAAGAAGCTGGTGAGTGCCACCAGCTGCCTTCTGCACGTTACTGATGCTCAACCGTTGGGTTGATGCAGATGCCGGTTCCTCCACCAGCCACAGCTTCCTGCCCGCACGGCAACAGCCCAGGGCGTCGAGGCATTTGCCCTGAGAATGTACCGCCAAGTACTCTCCCCAGGGCAGCCAAAATTACGCCAGCTGCACTTTTATGCAATGTACCCTCAGATAAAGCGCAAGAGCTTGGTCTAACTAGCTCCTGGGTTTAACTACTTCTCAGCCGCCCGCCGGTGCAATCTGACAGTCAGCCAAACTAACCCACTGGGTTGACCCTTCTGAAAGATTAGTTTGAGTCTGCTAAGTCTGCCTTTAATTTTAAATTTGAGACTGGCTTGAGCTCATACCACTTCAAAGCACGTCAGCACAGGTGCTACCATGGCAGGAAGGAAGGACCTAAGGAACGCACAGGGGTGGCCTGGCTTCTCCCACCACCGTAAACAAGACAACTTTGAGGAAAAAGGAATGACACTCACTTTGCTGCATTGATTAGATGAGTTGTGCCATGATCCCAGCCTTGCACTGGAATTTCTATCACTATCAAGTAGTCTTTTAGCAGCTGCTCTTTCTCCCTCTCCTCCGTGTCTGTCAGAAAGTGCACGCTCAAGTCCTCAAATCTGCCTCGTTCGCTGGTGACCAGAGGGACAGCCCGGATTTCTGTGGGGAAACAAGACGGATTAGCATATATATACATATATATATACTACCAGGCAGGAGTAGCCACAAGATGAAACACACGGAGATGTCACCACTGCTGCTCAATTTCAGAGAGAGAGGAGAATGGCCAGCAAGAGCAACCATTGTCTGAACAGTGCCACTGTGGGAGGACGCAGACACATCTGCACCACGAATCTGTCCCCATCCCACGGGAGTTTTAATATCCTCATAGCAATTTCCCTCTCACTGTGGGCAGCGTTGTAGATCTTAAGTTTGTTATACCTTTCCACGGGACGATGCCCCAACCTAAACCCAGAGAACTGCTATCCATGCAGAAGAGATGCATTAAAACCAACAAAGCATGTATCTCATTATCCCTGCCAGGCAGCGGTACATCGCTGTGAGACCATGGCCTTCAGAGCTTCTCTTATGATGGGGTGTGTAAAGGAGGCCAGAACACAAGGAAGCAGAGGCCACTCTTTGACTGATCCCAGCCTGGAAGCAGGCGAGTGGCACTCTTACTTTCAACCAGCATTTTGAAGACAATCTTTACTTTCTATTCCAATTTACAGTCCACACTAGGGTCACCCAGGTCTGACCATACGCTCGTCTGACCATAAGCACGTCTTCCAAAGGAATTTTTTACTCTTATTTTAACTTTTGAAATGCAAATCTAAACCAGATGATATTCACATGCTGTATCAGCACGGTGATATTGAAGAAGTTACACAAATACCAAGCCAGGTACTTGAAAAATACCTGGCCCGCTGTCCTTCAGAGTCACTAGAGGTGTAAAATGCATGTTGTCGTAGCCGAGCACGATTGGGTATCGATAGCATTCTTCAGCTGGCCAAAGGAGAGGCAAGTAAACACCACCAACGTTCAGAGGAGCGAAACTGGAGCCTGACTCTAAGCTTCTTACCACTTTATCTGCACAGGGAAGATAAAGAAAACACAAATAAACGCATATAAGTATGTGCTACAGGCGAGAGAAAACATAGTCTGGTTTTTTGTTGCTGAAAACGCCCAGTTCTGAAACGTATCCACCTGGAAGCAGCTGTGAGTGAAATAAGGTTACTAATACAGCACAGAGTGACACGGTCCATAAAGAGACCTGTGGTGGGGCAACTCACCTGCAATGACAATGACTGGCCGCCTGAGGATGTTAGCGAGGATGAAGATGTGGATTTCTTCCAGCGCGTTATATGGAAGCCTGTTTCGAGCCCCGGATGTTTCCGGGGAGGTCATTTCAATGAGGTATTCCCACTCCTCCTCCCAGTTCTGAGGAAAGAAACATCTGTCAGCAGCGGTTCCAAGACACGGAGGTCAGAACAGCTCAGAACAGTCGGGCTTTCCCGTTTCCTCCAAAGGAAGACGACTACTGCTCTCCGCTAACGGCGTGAATCCATGAAGCCAAAAAAGGGAAGAAAATCAGCAAGGCACCGCTGATGAGCGCTCAGAAGACAGCCCCGTTCCCTCAGGCCCCCTTACCCGGGTGTCGTAGTGGAGCCCCGTTTCTACAAACTCCTGGGATTTAATCGCCTCCCGCTGCCAGCGGAGCTTGAAGTTCCGCGTGTCGATCTCCCTGAGCGCGCTAAACAATGTTTTTCTTAAGACCAGGTCGATGTCCTCAATGCCCCACATGTACTGGGACGCAGCGTGCATGAGGCAATTCCCATCGCCTGCAAAGAAAAAAAAAAGGAAGAGGACGTGATTTTTTAAATGGCTACTTAAATAAAACCCCAGGAGCACGCGGGATGTAGAATTACACTGTGCCTATGCGTATTCCCTGCGCATTTCCCTCTCAGCCTCAGAATGGTTTTAGCAAGATGACAGCAATGAGCTCTCTGCTCAGAGACAGAAAGGAAGAAGGTCCCCTCTCTGCTGGTTTTGTCCCTTCACCGGTTGGTGTTAAGCTGTCATTCAGCAATGGCAACGGGCATTCAAGAGGCAACGGGTACAAATTTGAACATCGGAAGTTCCATCTCAACATGAGGAGGAACTTCTTCACTTCGAGGGTGGCAGAGCCCTGGAAGAGGCTGCCCAGAGAGGTGGTGGAGTCTCTGTCTCTGGAGACATTCCAAACCCACCCGGACATGTTCCTGTGCAACCTGCTGTAAGTGGACCTGCTTTGGCAGGGGGGTTGAACTAGATGATCTCCAGATGTCCCTTCCAACTCCATGTTATTCTGTGATTCTGTGAAGCCTGCCCCTTATCTTACTGAACTTTGACTGATAGCAAGAACTGAATTGTGGGGCCAACTGCGAATGTCAAACAGTTGAAACAGCTTTTAAACACAACAAAGTCAATTTAAAATTACAGAACAATGTGTAAGTCTCCTTCACTAGCGCTTAGACGAGGACACCTGATGGCACAGGGTAGAAAGAATGGAAACCACTAAGAGTACACTATAGTAACACCAAGCCTCACGTCTCCTCACCAGCACTGCACTGAAAGGCTTAGCACTTGGCTGGGCTTGATGAAGGAATTATTATAATAATAATAAAAAAAGAAAAAAAAAAAGAGACAGAAAGAGAAGAGTAGGTGATTTATGTAAAGCAATCTCAAGAACACCTCTTCCTTCCTCTCAGAGCTGATAGTATGCTGGGCTGTTAAGTATTTTATTTAGAGGGTACTTTTTATAAACATAATTAAAACAAAATAAATGCAAAACATAATAAATTTATTTTCATTTAGACATGTTCCTTGCATTGAAAACATCCTCTCTACGGGTAGGAAGTAAAGTGATGTTCTGCACTTTCAGAGGGGAAGAAACTGGGAATCAGAGGAGTTAAGTAACTTAATTAAAAGGTGTGACAAAATATGCCTATGGCTGGGTTTCAAATTCTATCTCTAGCCATCTTCTTCAAAAGAGGATGTCTCCCCTGAAAGGGAGACGTCAAGAATCATTACTGTCACACCCTCAGATTCAAAACTAGGTCTGGTGTTTACTACGGCGGTGAGCAGATTCACCCAATGCTAAGAAATCACTGTGATTTCCTTGGAACAGAGGACATCAACCATGCTAAAGCTACTAGATTTTTTCTCACGTGGGGAAAAAAAAAACCACCCAAAGAACCCACACGAAAGACTTAATCCCGGTTCGCTACACGCATTTAAGAGCTCAAGTACGCTCTTTGTTAACACTTTTGCTACTTTTCCTATGAGACTGCTGAGAAAAACCTACAACAGACCTATTCAAAAATCAGGGAACCACATATTAAGACAGAAAAACTGACTCTGGGTTTCCTTCTGACCAAGAAAGATGACATATTAATCCCATTAAAATTTTCCCTTTGCAAAATCTAGAGCAAAGATAAGATTTTTTTTTTTTTCTTTTTTTTTTTCTCTCTCTCTCTCTCTGAGAGCTCGCTTTCAGTTCTTTATTGAGAAGCGCAGCCCAAAATTCCTTACACAGCACTTGGAATTCCCCCGCGCCGTTCGAGCAGCAGTTGAGCAACAGTTGTACTTTTTGTTCTTGCGGCGCGCCGGGCTGAGCGGCGAAGCCTCCCTCGGACTTTCCCGGGGAGGTGTGGCTGGGCGAGCTGGAATGAATGCCGATTCATTATACAAGTGAAATCTCTACAGCCAATAGCTGCTGGAATTTTTACTTTTTTTTTAAATTTTTTTTTTTAAAAAAAAAAAAAAAAACCGTTTTGTTTTTTTTGCTTCCT
>VXAK01005255.1:18100-30031 GCA_013399435.1 Arenaria interpres | reverse complement strand
CTGCCTGCATCCCTGGCTGCATTGCTGCCTGTACCTCTGCCTGCATCCTGGCTGCATCCCTGGCTGCATCCCTGCCTGCATTGCTACCTGTACCCCCACCTGCATCCCTGCCTGCATCCCTGGCTGCATTGCTGCCTGCATCCCTGGCTGCATTGCTGCCTGTACCTCTGCCTGCATCCTGGCTGCATCCCTGGCTGCATTCCTGCCTGCATTGCTACCTGTACCCCCACCTGCATCCCTGCCTGCATCCCTGGCTGCATTGCTGCCTGCATCCCTGGCTGCATTGCTGCCTGTACCTCTGCCTGCATCCTGGCTGCATCCCTGGCTGCATTCCTGCCTGCATTGCTACCTGTACCCCCACCTGCATCCCTGCCTGCATCCCTGGCTGCATTGCTGCCTGCATCCCTGGCTGCATTGCTGCCTGTACCTCTGCCTGCATCCTGGCTGCATCCCTGGCTGCATTCCTGCCTGCATTGCTACCTGTACCCCCACCTGCATCCCTGCCTGCATCCCTGGCTGCATTGCTGCCTGCATCCCTGGCTGCATTGCTGCCTGTACCTCTGCCTGCATCCTGGCTGCATCCCTGGCTGCATTCCTGCCTGCATTGCTACCTGTACCCCCACCTGCATCCCTGCCTGCATCCCTGGCTGCATTGCTGCCTGCATCCCTGGCTGCATTGCTGCCTGTACCTCTGCCTGCATCCTGGCTGCATCCCTGGTTGCATCCCTGCCTGTGCCACTGCCTATACCCCTGGGTGCATCGCTGGCTGCATCCCTGCCTGTACCGCGGCATCCCTGCCTGCATATCTGCCTGCAGCCTGGCAGCACCCCTGGCCGCATCCCTGGCAGCACCCCTGGCTGCATCCCTGGCTGTGCCCTGGCACCCTCTGAGCGCCAGTAGCACCAGCAGCGAGAGGCTCCCACTTCCCCAGGAGCCGTTACCCTGTCCTCGTCCCCACGGACCTGCGTGACAAGGGGCTCACTGAACTCCACGCTCATGCAGAGGGGTCTCAGGGTGTAGGTGCCCACCCCTCCAGAGCTGACATCCCCACGGGATGGAAAAGGAGCCCGTCCTGTTTGAAGCCGTTGCTATTCTAGACTGTTTTTGAACCCAAGCAAGTTGTTGAGGTTTGGGGTTTTTTTTCCCATTTACGTTTCATCTGCTTCACAGTTTTGGCTTTGTATTGTACGTTACCACAAGTGACTTCATTTCTTTAATTAGAGGTTATACTGATATGCAATCCCATAACTCCGTATGCTGGTATTTTAGGAAGGAGGTGTTAATATGGTTTAATCCAACCCTGCCCAAGGTAAGGTCATTTTAGGCAAGAGGCAGAACTTCGGACTAGAGTTATCAAGTCAAGGAGATCTTAGTGTGCTTGTAAGCTCTTGGCCACACCTAGCAGTTTGTACGAATCGTTAAATTAAATGATTGTAATAAACTAATGCACACCTCTAAACCATGTCCTAAAATCTGCAATGGAAAAAAAAAAAAAGAATCATTGACTAGAATAAAATACTTAAGGCCTGTAAACGTGACTTATAGACAGGATTTGTGGTGGAAAAGAGCAGTTCCTGGCCCACCAGGCTCGCAACCTGGGACTGAAATACAGAGCAACAACAGGCTGAGCTCCTGCCCATTCCCGAGCATCCACCGATCCCACTGACTGGGTGAGAAGCCAGGGTTGCTCCACACCTTGAAATCAGGCCTTAAATCATGACTCCTTCAGAGAGCAGGTGGATTTTGGAAGAGTTCAGCCTCGAGCTCCCCCACCTCGCCTCGCCTCCAGCTCACGGGCCCCCGTCACACGCTGTGGTTACGTGGCAGCACCTTCCTTCCCCAGGTTCACAGGCCTGCATCTGGCTCTGCGCAGCCTGCCATCCTTCTTTCTCTCAAAAAAAAGTCAGGGATGTGGCTGGAAAAAGAATAATCCCTACCATTTTTATTTTTTTTTAATCCTTTCCTCGCAGAGATTTCTTTTTTGTTGCTTGTTTTTGTTTTAGTGCAACTCTTTTTTCTTCTTCTTTTATTTTTTTTCATTCCCCCCCCCTTTGTTTCCCCTAACGTCTCTGCTTCCTTTAGAAAGTAGTAGTTGGGTAGGAAGGTTTGGCATGTAAGGATTGATGGCCTGAGGGGTGACAGATCCAGGGGGCTGGATGCTGCACTTCTGGCGTGGTTTACCCAGTGGAGGTTTCCTTCAGCATCTTGCCATTCCCTGCTCTTGGACATTTTCCCCTCTCCCCTTCTGTGGGCTGAGGTCCTGGATTACTGAAGTGATCTGATTAGAAACCAGCTATATATAGACTTATATTTCTCACGTGATGTGAAGCCCGGCCACTCAGTGAGTTTTACAGAGAGTGTTTGAAGCGATGGAGAGGGGGGATGAGGAACTAAGGTAGGAATTAGAGACATATACCCTGCTTTTTAACGTGGAACTGCAGCAAATAGATTAGCCCTTTCTGCTTTTCACTCACAGGAAGAAGGAAATGAAAATAAGTGTGAGTAAGGAGACTAATAGTTGTGCAGGTGTTAGCTGTGAGCCTATGAGGGAGAGGCTGAGCCCCAGGAAAACCTGAAAAGGCAACAGCTTATTTTTTGTTTTGTTTTGTTTTTTTTTTCTAAATGGTGAGCACATCTGAATATTCATAATTACTATTTACGCCTCGATAAACTGAAAGTTGATTGCACGTGGCTAGGGCTGATGTTTATCATGCAGGTCTGAGCAGGATGGCAGGAATTTATTTGATCTGAGTTTGCACAGCACAAAATGAAGTTCTGTCTTGTCAACCGAATCTCCTAGGCAATACAGGAATACGTTAAAAACATCAACAACATCAATAATTAGAGAATGCACGAATACACATTCCTCTTTTCTGATTGACTCCTATTTCTTGTAATTATACCCCATAGTTTATCCCACCATTTATGATATAATGTTTATATTTGACAGAATATAAACATATATACATATATATATAAGGGCAAGGAACATTTTCTTCTTTGAAGTGTGTGTGTAGACACACACATACACATACCTATATATATACATACACATATTTTTATGTATATATATATATATCTGTATCTCTTGAGGGAAGGGAGAAGCTCTCCTTGCCATTGAGGATAAGAAATATTTTAAATTGCAGCTACCAAGATTCTGATTAGGAATGAAGGTAAAAAACCCACCCTTATAAGTGGTGAAGTTTGTGTAACCCTGCCTGGGGAAGCTGCAGAATATCCACTTTTGGAGGGTATTTTAGTAATCAGTTTCATGCACATCGATCAATAACAATTTTTTATCATACTTGGGAAGAATAATAAATCTCTCAAGGCCCCATTCAGCTCTATATCTCTAAAATATTTTAGTTATTTCACTTCTTGTGACTGCTGAGGAAGGAAGAGCTCCTGCTCACTAAATTAAACCCAAACCTCAGAGAGTTCAGGCACCATCACCAAGTGTTTCACAGGTTACAGCAGGAAAGACCCATTGTCAAGACAGCACTCATATAGTATTCCATCCTAGGATGATGACTATGACAATATTTATGGATAGTAACATTCAGACTTCAATAACTCAATCATTTCCCAGGTCTTTTAATATCAGATAATTCTGTAAGAGGTGTGATTCATCTAGAAAGGAGGAAAAGGATCATAAAAGGGAAATCCCTTCTATTGCAATAAGAGTGCTTGAGGTCACACTTGAGTTCAGTGCTTCTGTCTTCCAGGAGCCCTTTCGTTGCTTCTTTTCCTGGCGGAGAAGTGATGAGAAGCACTTGTCAGTGCAGAGGAGAAAGAGGGAGGAAAATCCCTTAAACCCCTATCAGACAGAAAACTGGTGCTTACTACTGAATCAAGTAGTGATGGTAATAAAAAAAATTACCCAAACTCATCTCTGCCACTTAGATAGCGAGAGCTGAACTAGTTTTGTGAATTTTCCATTATACTCATTTGAATACAGCAAGAGAAACTCTGGATTCCCAGGGAGACTTTTACCAGGGTATTGTGGCAAGGGACTGTACTGGGGGTAGGGTTCTTATTTATGCCACTGGGCCAAGCCTCCCTCTGCTTTTCTTCTGCTTTTCCCTTTCTTCTTCTTTTTTTTTTTTTTTCCTTTTTTTCTTCTTTTTAATGGCCATGATACAAATATCAGAAGTGGAGGGCTAGAACTGTAGTGGGTTCCAACAAAGTTGATAGTTCAAATCTTGCCTTAGCCCCTTTTGTTGAGCTGTAGGCGAAACATTAAGGACAATATTCTCCCATTAAGGCTGGTGAAAAGTTGGAATAAATGACCTATGGAGGCAAACACTGGACATCTTTAAGAAGACATCTTTAGAAGAGCTAGAAAAGGGTTAAGTATGGCCTCAGCCATACTTAAGGTTACTCTTAACCATACTTAAGGTTAGCCTTAAGTATACTTACCTCCTGGTGTGGAGGTAATGGGCAAGTTGAAGTCTCAGAGGGCCTTTCCAGGGCTGTTCTATGAGAGTCTGTGAAATGTGTGAGAAGGTTGCAGCGGTAATGATAATATCTTCCTAACTTGATTTTTATCTGTCATACATTCCTCTGATATCTCTACATACTGGATCAAGCCTCAGGGTCCCTAAAAACTGCAGAGATGTATAGCTAGCTATCCATTTGAGACAGCAGCAAAGCCCAGCATTACTGACCCTCTGCAATGCACAATATAGAGAATTTCAACAAGCCCCCCCGCAAGAAACAAGCAAAAGACCATCATTATTTTTGCCTAAGAGAGCAAAGTGCTTTCTGTGGGTTTTGAAGCAGGCTCAGACAGGGCTTGTGGCTAAATTGAAGAAAGTAAGAACAGCAGCAGCAAGTCAAATCAAAAGACCCCGGAGCTCAGTTGCCCTGTTTCTCACAGTGCTTGAGAAGATACCTAGGAAAGAGCATAGAAATGGGGTGGGTCGTTCCTGGTACCTTTCCAGCCCGTACTTTCCCACAGTTTTCCTGTGGGATTTGGGGCTGTGGCTTAGCATTCTGGTGCCTCGTTTTCTCAGTTGTACGCTAAGTGCAAGGATGTTTCTTGTCTTGCACTTTTCCGCATCTTGCTTGTTTATTTTTGACTACAAACTGTTCAGGATAGAGTCTCTTCTTGTTTCGTGTTTGCCGTACCGTAACACTGAGACACATGGCTCGGTGTTACGGTACTCAGCATGTATGTACTCCACATGTATGTACTTGGCAGTATATTTGTACTGGTGAGGCCCCCACCTCTAGTGCGGTGTCCAGTTTTGGGCCCTTCACCATAACAAAGCCATTGAGGTGCTGGAGCATGTCCAGAGAAGGGCAATGGAGCTGGTGAGGGGTCTGGAGAGTAAGTCTTATGAGAAGAGGCTGAGGGAGCTGGGGGTACTCAGCCTGGAGAAAAGGAGGCTGAGGGGAGACCTTCTTGCTCTCTACAACTCCCTGAAAGGAGGGTGTAGGGAGGGGGGCTTGGTCTCTTCCCCCGAGTCACAGGTGATGGGACAAGAAGAAATGGCCTCAAGCTGCGCCAGGGGAGGTTCAGATTGGATATTAGGAAAAATTTTTACACTGAAAGGGTTATTAAACATTGGAATGGGCTGCCCAGGGAGGTGGTTGAGTCACCATCCCTGGAGGTATTTAAAAGACGGGTTGACACAGTGCTTAGTGACATGGTTTAGAGATTTATTTCTTTTTTTATCAGAGTTAGGTTGATGGTTGGACTAGATGATCTTAAAGGTCCCTTCCAACCCAGACAATTCTATGATTGTATGGCTATTTACCATGCGTATTTACAGCGTGGTCCCTGCTGCAAGAAAGTTTCCATCCAAATTTTGCAGACTTCACTTAACTGTGAACTGCGGCTGCTGTAATGGTGTTTGATTTAGGTTGAGGGTTATATGCATAAAGCATCATGTACACAACACCACAGTGGGGGCCCCTAAAACAGAGTCTGGATTTCCGAGCTGTTTGCTTCAGCCAGCAGCGCTTCAGCATCCATGAGTCAGAAACTGGTTAACAAATAAAGAGCTAAACAAAAGGCCTTGTCTGAAGGCCGGGGGAACTACTATTGTTTTCCTTTCTTCTGTATTCCCGTCTGATGAGTTTACATCAGCAGCTATTCTAACTTTTAAGTATGAAGTAAGCATTTCGCACAGGGCTATACCCACTGGGACCAGATCGGAAGGGCTGGGGAATGGGGCTAGTGAATGCCTGCTGACGTAATTAACTTACTCCTCCTCTATTCCCTGAACGATTTCAACACATAATACAATCAGTCACACTTTCTCAGATAAAACAGCCTGCAGTTCAGCAGACTTGCCGGTCTCCCAGGTGTTTGGCATGCTGTGCTATCTTAGCTCCTTTCCCAGTGAACCCCAATCTCACTGGAGGTTTTTTCTTTTCTCCCAAAATATATGCAGTTTGTATAATCTGAATGGTAAAAAAAAATAAATCACTGCAACCCGTTCTCATTTCTTTTCGATATTTCCAATAATCTATTTTTTTTCACATATGTTTCCATTTGTTAAACCAATCTTACGCTCTTTAAAATCAGTACATTTATTTTAAATTGTGGTTAATTTCCATGTGGATGGTGAATACGTAAACGAATGACTCTGCATCATTCCTTACTAATGTACTAATGTGGGAGAACTGCTGACACCGTTTTCTCTCAAGATGGAAATATCTCTTCTCCTCAGTAGCTCTCCGCAATGGAATTATGTGGGGACTGCAAAGTGAATAAAAAGTCACCACGTGAAGGTAATCTTTAGTCAGGAATCATATAGCGTGAAGCTTGACAGTTTTTTTCCCTGTGCAATTTTTGAAATTTCCCCTAATTCATCAAAATGTGGAGAAACAGCCAAGAAATATCCATTTCTAGACTACACAGTGACCAGCTTGTTACGTTTATAGTTGTCTAGTCTGACCTCCTCAGTAACACAGGACACTGAGCTTCATCTGCAGTTTCTGTGTCAGCCCCAGAACTTCTGCTGCGTGCACAGCATCTCTTTCAGGAAGTTGCTATTTTAATTTCATCAAAGACAACAGAATTGTATAAGGGATCTGGTAGCCCCGGCGCTCACTGTAAATCCTGTTTTAGAATAACTACTGTAGGTGTGGGATTTAATCTCATTTGACGCAGCCCCAGCCAAACAGTTTCACCAGGGTTTTACCTCAAAAGCGTTACGTATTGAATGGGTTTCATCATCTTGTAAGTTAAGAGGTTAACTACATTTTTGGGTATGCTGAAATCTCACAGCCGTTTTCAACGACAATGAGGAAGTGAATTCAGTCCTGGACTTTCAAAAGCAGAGGAAAGGCATTTCCTTTGCGTAGAGCAAGTTCTGTGCATGGGGAATAACACGAGTGGCTTATATGAGTGGCCAAAAATTCAAGCTAGCTTTCCAAGTGGAGAGAAAATCTACTTGCCCTGCATTAGCATTGCCAGAATTTCCCCACGAAAAATTCCTCCAAAGAAGGATGTTTGTTTACACATGGGAATTTACCAGCATTTGCTGAATTAAATAACAAACTCCATAGATTGCTTCCTATAAACTAACAGTCATCTCCCACCAGGGAAATGGTGATTTTGCTTTGTAAATATGGGTTTGGTCAAGGTCCGTGGGGTGACTCTGATCATATGTTTTAGCTCAAGAAGTATATTGTTTTCCATGGAATTTCTCCTGATTCATACTGACTTCAGGGAGAAGGGACTCCTCGTTTTTGCAATGACAGCACTTATTGATGCTAACATAATAATTTATTCCTACCCTACAGAGAGGGTTTTGTAAGATTTCTGCCATGAATACGTGAGGAATGTGTTTTCATGCCACATACCCCCACTTCTGTAATTTTTGCAGCTGCAGAACACAACCCACAATCTGCTTACTATAAATTATCGCTCGCTCATTCAGGTGGAGAGAAGTAAAAGTAGTCCCAGATAGATTTGGGAATAGTAGAGAGAAGAGTAGTGTGTCACCTCTAGGAGATGCTATAGAAATCTATTCATCTCTGGTCTGCACAGACCACCCTATATAACTGTGTTTCCATCCCCATGGTCCCAGAGCCTTAAAATCGAGGACTCTCTGACCCAAACCAAGTGCACCAAGCAAGTGCATCTCTTTGTGTGTTGACCTTCTTCATATGGAGTGGGAGTCCCTTTTCATGGCACAGTGACATAGTCCAGATTGTGTGGGAGAGACACATATATTATAGGCCATATATATATGATTTTTGGTACATTCCTGTAATAATTCATTGTCAAAAAGCATTTTGCATGTTTTCTAATTGGACTGATCAACTTGCCATACTCTTTAGAGGAGGCATTTCTTTGTTTGGTAGACCAGTTTTACCGAAAGCTGCTTTTTCTATTGCAAAACCATTTTATTTTTTTTTTCAGTGGGAGCACTGCTGAAGTGCTAGTCAGCTCCTCTTCATTGTCATCAAAATATGTTTTCTTTTCAAGTCCTCTCTGTACGGAATAGATACTGAAAAAGAAAACTAAGCAAATGCTTTTGCATGATAGCTGAGGATGGATTGAAGGAAATATCCCACTGTGGACAAGGTAAAGTCTGAAAGACTAACACCAAAAATTTAAGTGCAATGTGCACAACTTTATCCTAGCTAGGTCACATCTGACTTGTGGAGCAGTAGCGAAACAACCTAAGAAGTCCAGCGTACAACTGAACCTGATCTCCTCGGCCTTCTTTTTCTGCTGATTTGTCATTTTTTCCCTTTTATGGTTATGCACATTGTCCAAACTCGTTCATTTTAAAAATAGATGAAAGGAAAACACTACCTTTATGGCTCATTCTCAGACAACTTGTCATAAAATTTCAGGAGAACACGAGGCAGAAAAATAAGGAGCTCAGAGTCTGTAACTATTCCATGGGATTTGTGACTGCAATAAAGGCCTGTGCTGGCTTGACATGTTTCAATGAGGCCAATTAAATCTGCCTATAGAATCATAGAATGGTTTGGGTTGGAAGGGACCTTAAAGATCATCGAGTTCCAACCCCCAGCCATGGGCAGGGACACCTCCCACCGGACCGGGTTGCTCAAAGCCCCATCCAGCCTGGCCTTGAGATAGGCCTTGAATAGACCTACATAATTTTCCCCTTGCAATTTTGGCCGGTTTACGGCATCCTGTAATTTCCTGGCCTAATAAAGTAATTTAGGTGTACACTAAGGCGAAGCTATGAGACTCTCCCAAAGAAATGGTTGCATTTTCAGGGATAGTTCCAGTTTACAAGAAAACGAGAGAGAGAATGTGTACCAAAAAGTGCCCTGTGTCAGGTCATCTTCTGAGAAACACAGAACAACATATGCTGGATATGTGTGTGAATAATAAATATTCTATCATGAAAGTGATACATGGGCTGTATGCTCTGGTGAGGATATACACATGTACATGTACACACGTGTGCACAGATGGTAGGTAGGTGGAACAGAGGAGGCTAAATCTTAAGGTGACAGAGGCAGCAGAATGCAAACAACAGGGAAAAGACTGTAGCATGATATCTACGGAGTATGGAGGGGGTGCTTTTCACAGATTCCCCATGAATTCAGGCTGAGGGGAGACCTTCTTGCTCTCTACAACTCCCTGAAAGGAGGTTGTAGAGAGATGGTGGTCAGTCTCTTCTCCCAAGTCACAGGTGACAGGACAAGAGGAAATGGCCTCAAGTTGCGCCAGGGGAGGTTCAGATTGGATATTTAGAAAAATTTTTACACTGAAAGAGTTATTAAGCATCGGAAAGGGCTGCCCAGGGAAGTGGTTGAGGCACCATCCCTGGAGGTATTTAAAAGACAGGTTGACATAGCACTTAGTGACATGGTTTAGTGATGGTTTTTATCAGAGTTAGGTTGATGGTTGGACAAGATGACCTGAAAGGTCCCTTCCAACCTAGACAATTTTATGATTCTATGATTCTACAACTACCTCTCATTTTAAAGTCCTCCAGTCAGAGACCAGGACCTTTCTCTAAGCACACATTGTTCCAGGAGCTCCTGTGTTCCTCTGACTGTTTACTCTTCTGGCTGCAGGTACATTACATTGGCTGTGGGAACAGGTATCTGCATGATCTATCTCTGTTCTCTTTCTACGGTAGATTGAATCCCTAGAGATGTAGGGAGGAAGTAATCTCTGCACCCTCTGCCTCTGTGGTAGATTCTTGTGGAGATTGCAGAAGGAAGATTTGTTCTTCCCCCTTTGTTGCTTGGCATGTATAGCGTAATCGGACATTAATGAAGCCAGGATTATCTCTGACCTCATGTTCTGCAGAGGGATTAGTTCCTTTATAGATAGTACAGATTGTACCAGAATGGGAAGAGTTTCCAACAGGCCAAAGTAGAGCAGCGATGTGATTTCAAAGTTCAAAGCCGGAGCCTGCGAACTCCAGAGAAACTTCCTGGTACCCGAGTGATCCTGGGCAGAGAGGACAACTCCTTCTAATGAAGTCCTGCAAGGTTCTAATGAAACTCTGCAGTAGTTCACCTGCTTCCACTGAACTGGGCATAAAAACCCCACAAGGCTGCTGCAGTCCATAGCTAATTTAATATCTGAATTGCTTGTCAAAGGTAAATCCCCTAACTGAACATTCACCCTTGCGTGAGTGTTTTTTGCAGATTGGAGGCACCTACGCACACTTACCTTAGTTCAATACTCAGTGTATTCCTTGCCTTAGTTCAATACTCAGTGTATCTGCTTGATGTTAAGCCACCACTGTAATTAGAGAAAGTTGATACAGCATCTCTCAAGAATGAAATTACAGCACGTGTTCCAGTCTTATGTCTTAATTAGAAGCAGGGTCAGGCAAAACCAGTTTACGAAATTGGTGGTGTTAAAACCCAGTTTCCTATTTTTTTCATGTTTGTCAAATCACATCTGTTCTGGATGAAATGTCTGAGGTTGGTCTCCACAGCAAATTTGGGGAGGGAGGTGAGAAAGAGGGAAAGACTTAGAACAGCTTATCTGTTTCTAGGGACAAGGCTGGGAAAAAATACATCATTTTGCCTGTGAGAAAAAAATTCTAGCAACTTTTTCTTTAAATTGCTCAGATGACCCATTCTTTGGGGCAGAAACCAGACTTATGGCAACAGAAAGACTTATGCATCAGGGATGTGCTATTTGCAACTCAAAGAAATGTCAGGCCAAACCTACTGCTAATCAACTGCTATTTGCAGCTGGGGGTAGAGACTTTTTAAAAGTCAAACTACAGGTGGTTCTGTAATTAGTAGTCATGTGCAAATTCCCCTTAGCTCCCCAGAGTCCTGCAGAGCTCACTCCATGCCCTGGCTTGGCCATGGTGCTTTCAATGAAGAGGTTATTTCCCTGACAACTGAGAAACCTGTTCTGGTTGACCTGGAACCATCAGGAGTAAGATCATATCCTTGCACCTGGAAAATATTCCAGCATGAACACGAGTGGAAGTGGCAATTCCTCCGGTTGCCCGGTAGCCAAGGGGACATCACACGTTCAGAATGTGGTAGGCTCTAGATTTCCTTTACCCTCCTTAGTGAAATAAGGAACTCTCTGAGCCATGCTGAGGCACAGAGTATGCAGGAGGAGTCTTTCAGTCCCACTTGCTCAAACTGTGGCACTTACGGAAGTAATTATTTGTTTTCTGTGTAGGAGAGGAAGCAGCAAGGAGTTAGGTTTAATCATAGACCAATATTGAGGAATCTTACTGAGGTTACTCCAATTAATAGTTAGGTATTTCCAAATAGAGTGGGGAGGTCTCAACATGCAAGGCTGGGAGCACCTTACCCTGGATTATACCATCTGGTGATATTAGCTGTGGAAGAGGAGTCCTCGCATACCAAATCTTAACCAAAGGCTCCCTAGTTAAAAGGCAGGAACTACAGCACTGCCTCAGAATCACAGAATCACAGGGGGCTGGAAGGGACCTCTGGAGATCATCTAGTCCAAACCCCCTGCCAGAGCAGGTCCAC
>VXAK01005255.1:0-18060 GCA_013399435.1 Arenaria interpres | reverse complement strand
TTGATAAGCTCCCCCCTCAGCCTTCTATTTTCCAGACTAAAAAGACCCAAGTGCCTCAGCCTCCTTGTTCCTCACTTTGTGCCTTTTTTTTTTATGCTGTAAATGGAAAGGAAAGGTTTTCTAATAAGTAAAAATGCAGGCAAATATATTTTTTCGGATTACTAAAAAGAACTGAAAAATCTACATTTTCCTCCAGATCAAACCACTTCTTTTATTGATTTTTTTTTCAGTTCTTCCACCAAAGCAGACCAGGTTTATCCAGAGCTGGAGTAAGTTGCCACCCTATGACTGTGTGCTTCCCACAGGGTGATGGAGCACGTGCCGTCCCCTCACAGATCCAGTGTCACCCAACTGTGCCAGGTGATCCAGGGAAGGTTTGCTGCAGCCCAGACCTGCAGGGCAAGGCTGGACCTCCTATAATTCCTGTCCCTCAACAGTCCAAATTAAGGTGGGAGGCAGCGTAAGTGAAACTGGGTAACTTCTCTCTTGTACTTTTAGTGGCTTTTGTCTTGCTGACAAGCATGGTAGAAGAGGGGAATATCTGTGACTCGGATGGAGCCTGGTGTTATATGAGTGGCAGCTGAGACTTGGTGGTGATTGCTGGTATCTAAAGTTGAAGAAGACCGAATTTCAGAGCTGGGGGCACTGGGGACACAGAGCAGTTTCTGTGGGAGACGGGAAACCGGGAGCTGTGAAGCTGCGTAAGGGAAGAAGTTCAGTCAAGTAGTTCACTCATCACTGGTACTAGAATGAAAACTAACTGGGACTGGGGAATCAGTGATGGAAAAAAAAGTCAACGCTTGTTAGGAACTAAAATACAGAACGAGAAAAGGAAATGACTGGAGAACAAAAGGTCAAGTCAAGGAAGGAAATGAGTGGGACAGGAATAGGAGGAGCCCGGGGAAAAGGCTACGACAAGGAGTTGGGAAACAGAGAATAGGCAAAATGAAGGCTATTAGCAAAATGGCCAATATTAGGAATTTTGAAGACATGAAGACTGAGCCAGGAGGGCTAGGAAAGAGGGCTGCAACTTGGTCAAGCAAGGAGCCTGGACCTTGGTGGAGGAGCTTGATGAATGGAGACTGAAAGTTGAAAAGAACAATATTAGAGGGATAAGAAAGAAACACATGGAACCTGAGCAGGGAGGAGTGAGGAATGAAAAGGAGAGGCAGTGGGCAGAGACGTGTATGCCCCGCTACACAGTCTGTGCTTGAGCCTGGGCTGGTGTTTCTAGTGGAATAAATGGGTTTGTTTTGCTGTTGTCCCACACTTCCTATTGCTCTCCCTCAAATTAAAGGACATTAAAGTCACTAAGAGTGATACGTGAGAATGCCCGTCCCCTTCGCAGTACATTGTCTGTCCTGGGGGAATCAGGGATGTGAGGCAGAGCAAACAGGACGTCCCCTCATGTGTCCAGGACTGTGCCCTGCTCAGCATCTCGTTCTGAAGCTGCAGGCTGAAGGACGGGATTTCACCGACAGCGAGAACAGCCGCCTGGCGAAGGCGGTCGGATGCTGGCCTGGGAAACTGCACTTTATCCTCTCCCTTGCCGCAAAATTTCTGTGTGGTGCCGGGCAAATTTTTGAAATCTACCTTGTCAGAGGCGGTGACTGACGGGGCGCTCCTCGTATTTCCCATGTGTGGGTGGAGATTTCGGGTCTGACGCGAAGGAGTGCTGAGTTCTCACAGCTGTAGCTGAGGTAATGCATGCCGTGCTTTGGGAGGCAGAAATTAGAGTATTAAATAAGCTGAGAAATCGGGTCCTAGGGAGTACACAGAAGTAATGGAAACTTTTGACCTTAATCACTCCGTCCTTCAGTTCCCGATGTGTGAAATGTGGATTGTACCACCCCCTCATGTTACAGGGCTTAAGAAAGATTAGCTAACACTCAAAGATACTCCGATGTTTTGGTGATGAGGCAAGAGCAAGAGTCTGTGAGTAATTTTATTTTCAGAGCTGTTTTTTGAGTAGTAGGTAAAGTGAGGCTTGCTGCTGGGCCACGGGGAGGGCACGAAAGCCCAAATAGCTGTCACCAAATGACTCGCTCTGCAGCCTGTGCAGGCAGAGAGATGGCAGCGGGGTGGAAAAAGTTATCGTGAGCTCATGAAAGGACTCTCTCCTAAGGCACAGAGCAACTTAAATAGAGCTGCAAAGGTAACTTAAATTCTGGGATTTCCTACCCTGAGTGGCTGGTTTGTATTGTAAATGTCTGATTAACATTTCTGCGCCCAATGTAGACCCGTGTTAGCAAACTCTGAGAAACGGACATTTCTCTCTGTCTGTGAGGCAAGATGAGTGAAGTTTGCCTCATCATAGAACGGTATGCTGTGTTGGTGAATAATACTGTTATTAATGCAGTAATTTTAATTGATGTTGCCATTCCTGATAGCAGGATTTTAGAAAAGCGGGCAAATATCTCAACCGTTTTACAGAACTATCCAATCCAGATTTGAAATGAGCATTGAGGAGTTGGGAACAAACCACAGATCCCTGCATCTTGCTCCTTCCCTTAAAGATCAAAGGAGAGATGCATTTTTGTTCCCATCATGTTGGGTTAGAAACACTGCATAAATAAGCACAGGTCTGAAGTTAACCTGGGAGTCAGGTGGTTGTCTTGCTATTTAACAGAACTAGGGGCAGGTCTGGGATGAATAATTACTTGTGAACACGTGTTAGAAGAGAAATCCAGGCCTGATATTTAAGGGAATCTTAATGAATCTCCATTACACAAAAATCTCTGAGGTCTGGATAGATCTGATTTGATGCAACTGAAAGAGCTTCTGGTATCAAGATCACAGCCCAAGGCCAGGGAGACGGATGAAGGGTCTGGCCTTGGAAATAAAGGCAGTTTCCTAGAACTGACGTTTACCTGTCCCTTAATGAGCAAAGGGGTACTCCTTTCCATCGCACCGAGAGTATGTGGAATCCCCTCTCATAGCTGATAATGAAACTGTAACTGATACTTCTAAAATCACACATTTGGTGGTTTGTTTTTTATAAATTTCTGTGAGTCACAGGAATCTGTGAGGCTTCTTCGGGAGCAGGGGGAGAAAGAGAAACCCTTTACAAATGTAGGTCGGTAATTATCAAAAAGTCAGTGGAGAAAAAATAAAAGCCCCAAACCAAGTATAGATCCTTACTCTAGTTGCTATTTTGGGTGTAGAAACATTCTGAGTGAATAAGAACCTACAACTTTGACTTGTGATTTCTTCTCCACCATGAAAACAAGATAGGAGTGAAATTTATCCCAAATGTCATTACAGTCTGTAGATGCAGAACAACGAGCCTCACATCACGTGGGACATTTATCAGTAACACTTTAAAACTCGGTATACACAATTTTCCCGGTGGCTGTCTTCACTAATGACTTCTCTTGGTCTCGGACATGAGTTTTCTCTTTTACATACTCTGTATTCATAGCAGGAAGGGCAACGTCTTGCCTTCCTTCACAGCACTGTCAATCAGGACTGGGACCCAGGGCATAGAGGAGACAATGGGTACGAGCAGCTCCTGAGAGGTACATCGGGATCTGGAAGAGAACACAGAAGCAGTAACACGGTTCAAGGAGGTCTTAAGTTCCAAGATTCATCTCAAGCTATTAAGGACCCTATTAATGAAGTTTTATGGCAGACAAGCTGTTAGGGATCTTCTAGCTGATCTGGTTAAACTTCTGGAAGATGATCTTTCTGGTATACCCCTTCTCCTGCAATAAGATTTTTTTGGAGAAAGGTTCAGCAGCAGGACTGCTGATTATAATTCTTTATGGTGTTGCCTCTAATCCAGTCCATTTGAACATCTGGATTATTATCTGGAAGAACATACCTGTTTTTCCTAGTGTCCTGATGTATGCAAGCACACGAACTTACACTCTAAAGGTTCTACTCTATTTTTAAAGAACAGTGAAAAAATAGAGAGGCAGAACAGTATACATAGAGTTAATATCTTATCTGACCAGCTAGTATAATTGGGAAAAACAGAAAAAAAAAATGGGTACACAAGCTCTTCTTCTAGTTGGTAATTGAAGATTCAGTTTTCAGAAACAAAGAAGCATTTTTGTAGGTTGGAGAAGACACTGTTAACAGTGAGATTTAAATGGCACAAACCTGTGGGCTGAAAGAAGATCAGCTTTGGTTTTGATAGGCATTTTCTAAAGGAGACTGGTTGCTAATGGTAGAAAAAGGCAAAAAACCCCCAGTGGCTGCAAGTCAAAGCTAGACAAGTTCAAATGAGAAGTTGGATGCTCATAGCTAAATTATGGTTAATCATTATTGGGACAAATACAAGATGGAGCCGAGAGCTCTTGAGTGTCAAATCGACACAGGACAGCTCTCTGTATCATAAGCATAAGCAAAACACCACTGAATGCAACCAACTGTGCTCAGTGCAGGGACGACCTTGTAACACTAGGATTGGCAAACCATCGGATCACCCCTCTTGGCCTATGACACTCTGAGGCTGTAGGTTATCGCTTTGTTGAAGAACACACAAACCTCCCACTGCTTAGATAAATGGATCACAAACCCAACCACACACCACCTTCTTTGGGGAAAAAGGGGTGGAAGATATTTTCAGAAATATCTAAATGATTTGGAAGTCCAGGTCCCACCTTCAGAAGCGACCTTTGTCTCATCTGCACCAAAAAGTCCATTTTATTGCTAATATGAGCCGGCAACGTGTCCTGGTGGCAAAGCCGGTCAGCAGCATCCTGGGCTGCATCAGGAGGAGTGTCACCAGCAGCAGGAGGGAGGTCATCCTTCCCCTCTGCTCAGCACTGGTGAGACACATCTGGAGTTCTGGGTCAGGTGCTGGGTTCCCTGGTACAAGTGAGACATGGACTTGCAAGGGTGAGACCAGCGACAGCCCACAAAGATGATTAAGGGACCAGAGCATCTGTCATGACAAGAGAGGCTGGGATTGCTGGGAACTGCTCCTCCTGGAAAAGAGAAGCCTCAGGGGGATTTCATCAATGTGAACAAATACCTGGTAAGGAGGAAGTAAAGAGGAGGGAGCCAGGGCTCTGCTCAGTGATGGCCAGTGATGGGACAAGAGGCAAACATGGGAAACTCCACTCAAATGTAAGAAAAAACTCTTTTATTATGAGGGCGGTCAAACACTGGAAGATGTTTCCCAGAGAGGCTGTGGAGTCTCCACCCTTGGAGATATTCAAAACCCAACTGGACACAGTGCTGAGCACCCTGCTCCAGCTGAACTGGGTGGCCTCCACCAGGTGACCTCCCACTTCAGTGGGTCTGGGACTCCGTGACCATGCCAAGGAGGCAAATTCAGCCAATGTATTACAGCCTGGCAGCTTTCTTTATCTGGATGAACCTTGGTTTATGATAATCACACCCAAATATCACTCTCCGTATTGGTCTCGCTGGTTGTGGGCACTGGCAAATAAGTACAATGTTCTCACACTAAAATACTACTGGTATTCATTGGGTGGTGTGTCTGTATTAATACATAAATAAACACAAAGATATTTATAAATATATATATACAAAATATTGTTACATGCCAATGCAACTTGCCCCAGTTCAACAGCTTGTAATTAATAAAAAGTATTTACTACAGCTATATATCAGAACTGTTACCAGTGCAACTATGTTGGCAGAAAATCACCTCTCTTATCAGCGTGTTTATACTGGTTAAAAAAAAAAAAACGAAACAGAACTGTATACTGAAGTCCCAAGTATTTATGCAAAAAATCTGGCATAAGCTCAAAAATCATACAGGTATTTTTTAACCATTCCATCTTCATATGTAGGTAATACTACAGCTAAGGGCAAGCAGCATCTGCATCCAGAGGAGATATATTTACACAGCTGACAAGGTGCTCTGTGCTTCTATATCACAGTAAAATACAAAAATTATATTGATGGAAGTTAGCTCTTTCTTGATAAACTATGTCCAAAGCAAGAATTGTATGATTCCAGTAAAAAATTGCACCCCTCATTTACAAAGTTCCTTTCCAAAAAGCCTGGGGTTACCAGAGGAGTGAAGTGACCCTTTTTGCCTCTGTTTTTGTTTAAAGTTTGGACACTGACTCTAGTAAGCGAGAGGGCAGTTGGAGTGTGGACGTTTCAAACACATTCTGAAACTGCGTTAGCTGAGGTGGAAGAGACCTGTGTGTGTAGACACTGGACAGAAGGTCTCTTTACCAACATACGCAGTCTCTTAAACACACGTAGAGTGAAACGTCATCCTGTTAAGCCACTCAAAGAAATGAGGAGGATTAACTCTTCTGTGTGGGGCCTGTACCCACAAAGCAGTTATGGGTCATAAAGCCATGCTCACTTTCAAGAAATTAAAAAATGGCCAAATCAGGTACTAAACATCTTTGAATATCTATGTTTTGACCGAATGAGAATACAGAAAAATAGCAATACCCTCCTTAGAAAGGAGGAACATATAGAAGCATCCTTTTTCATATAAGGCAACTGGTAATTATTTTTTAAATGGCTGCCTTTGGCGTTCAGATCTGCAAAGATTACTGGTTATTTTGGGGTGTCTTATTTTTTGTGTGCCAGCCACCCAAAAGAAACTCAAGAAAGGGCACTCACGTAGCACTGTAGAAGATTCTGGTCTGTTTAAGTACCTAACAAAAAGACACGGCTGAATGAGGGCAAGTCAGATGAGTAGTCATGTTCAAGGGGTTTGCCCCACGAAGACGGGAGTGAACTTCTGGATGCTCATTGGCAAGTATTACCCCTGGGCTGTTGAAGCACTGAGCTCTATGGTTTTCAAACACAAATGTTTGATGCTGCTGCAAGCCTTTGGCATTTTCCCTGCCTAGCAGTCCTGACACGGGGTAGTTTCACCTTGCGTGAGGGTTGCCCCTGGCCAGTAGCACAAGGTTGCCACAGCTGGAGGGACAACATGCACGATCCTCCTGCCATTAATTTATCAGCTGGGGAGAGTCCACGAATGTTAAATACTGCTAAAGTGGCTTGAAAAATTACACGGTGGCTCGGGTGGGTGATGCTGCATTACATTAATACGTGCCGGGCTGCAAAGTTGCTGTCATCGTGACTTCAAGCAGTAGTGCTTTTCTCCCAGCAGGTGCATGTTTACAGAATTAAAAGAGTTAAGTGGGAGATGCTGATCTAAGAAAGAAGGTCAAACCGCTTTCATCCTTTCCCTTTGCCTGCCTTCGTTCCCACAGCGTTTTGGCACGATAAAGCGCTTATGACTTTCTCTGCAAGTATCAAATCAGATGCTAAATCCCTCTTAAAACTTTTTGGTTCTTTTCATACCTGTCAGTGGCCACAACAGATCAGTTGTTGCTCGGGGACGGCCATTGACATCCAACCCGTTTTATCTGCCTTGGTTACGTGATCAGTATCACCTCAAAAAGGGACTTATCTGCCTCACTCGCTGGTGCAGCCGCTTCGAGAGATGGCAGATTGGTACGTTGGGTTTCTGTCATCTGCTACGTGTTCAGTGGAAAGGCCCATCATTGCTGCGCTGGTCTGGAGTAACACCGTGTGCTAAAGATACGTGCATGTGGGAATGAAAAGCCACTATATTCTTAGAAAAGGATGGCCTCTGTGGCGGTCGGTCATCTCAGCCCACGTCATGTACCAGAGGTGGGAGGATGCGCCGCCCACGCTCGTTAACATTTATATAGGTATGGGCTAATTTAGCATCGCTCGACTGCTTTCTTTTAAGCACTATCTTCTTTTCTTTCTTTCTTTCTCTTTCTCTATTTTTTTTTTTTTTTTCGGAGGGGAATGCCAGACTTGACTAACAAAGCCAAAAGCAGACTAAATGTTTCCTTCACAGGAAGCCACTAGCTCTCTGCTTAGCAAGTGGGGAGGGAAAGCCTTTAAAACTCTTCAAACTTTCTTATGCAAATTTCAGCTGCACACAAATTAAACTTTTGGGAGAATGTCCCAGGGCAAAACTATTCAATTGGAAATTGAGCCCCTCAGTCCCTTCCAAAAAGTGACTGTGGTCTCGGTTGTCATAATGCACAGTACAGAAAACTACATGCAGCACTACACAGAAATCTAAAGGTGAGGGGGCTTTCAGGTCTCCCAGGGTGTTGTTCCACAGTTTCCATCTGATCTGGTTTTGATTAAGGATAACATCTTTTCTAAGAAAAGCATTAGAAGAGCTTTGAAGAAAAAATAAAATAAAAATAGAGTATTGAAAGACAAAGTAATGCAGTCCCCCTAGAGGAACATGACAGTTTCTCAAATGAAGGCATTTACTACAGTTATAGCCAGAAAACTGGGGTTTGACTGGCTATTTGAAACATCTGCATATGCGAGTGCCACTATTAGAAAATATCCCAGAGTCTTGCCAGACGTCAAAGGTGCTTTTCTAACTGCTCTTCTCACAGACATCAAGGAGACTGTTTTTATCTCCAGACTGTTCTGCCTTGGACTTGGGACTTGTATGCATTCCTTCTTTGTGACCTCGGTGGTGCTCTTTACATCACATCAAGATAAGCACATGTGCAGGGACTGAGGCCTTAGTCAGTGGCCAGATACCATCAGAGGGTAAAGCAGAAAGAGTGATAAGTGAGAGGTGGGCCATTGTTTACAGGTTGTCTTCTCCAGCCCCCATGATAAAAAGGATGTGCAGCAGTTCAGCTGAATAAGAGTCACTGCAGCTGCCGTAATGGTCTTCCTAGAAAAACAGCTGTTAGTACCAGTTACTCTGTTGGTAGCTGTCTGTCCAGGTACTCTTCCCTGAACTTCTGCCTCTCTCTTGCTGAGAGGCACAGAAAAGGGTTGAGATGGCTTCCATTGGACTTTGTGGGACAGTGGAACAGTCTGCAGAGGGACAAGTGTCTTAGTGGGGTTGCATGTGAGGTTGCTTTAAAACTGCATTGTCTGGCACATACATCCCAAAGCTCACTCATGTGCCTGGTACCTGCCTGAGACTGCTTTCATGTAGGCCAGCATCTAATGGTCTTAAGGAGGAGATGCCACAGTTGAGTATCAAGAGAGCAGAGAGTTATTGGGGCAGGTTCCCCCCCTTCACCTCCCACCCCGCTACTGTTGGGAAAGCAGGCAGTAGCTTATACTACCAGAGGATGCCTTTTGCATTTGAGTGAGCTACCTGCAGCTGAGAATATCTCAGAGAAGGCACAAAGACCCTGGAGGGTGTTGTTGCTAATGATTCAGGGCAAGGAGTGCAGTCTGTCCCTTGAGCTCTGGGCCCAGTTTCCTCAGATCAACCCATTTAGTAATAAGAGGGACAGTTTTTTATCATGGCCATGCATCTGGAAATGTTCAAGGCCAGGCTGGATGGGGCTTTGAGCAACCTGGTCTGGTGGGAGGTGTGCCTGCCCATGGCAGGGGATTTGGAACTTGATAATCTTTAAGGTCCCTTCCAACCCAAACCAGTCTAAGATTCTGTGATCTTCATGGGGACTAGACAGCTCTTGCTGTACAAGACCTGGGTTGTAGTCTGGCTTCTGCTATGGTATCTCTCTGACTCAGTTTCCTTATTGGTCAAATGTGAATAAGGATGCTGCTCTCCTTTGTGAAGTTTGCTGAACAGCGTGGGTGAAAGTGGTGCACGAGGGAGAAGAACTGGGAGACAGGTCAGGGGCAGAACACAATGCTGGCCAGCCATGGTCTGCAGTGGGCTGCTATGTTTTGTCTACGTAGGCACAGCTGTAGGCCTTCTCAGATAAGGAGAGAGATGGTCTGAGTTGCCTTAGCTACCCTTGCTTTGCTTGTCTTCTTGAGGAAGCAACCACTTCTATCCATGTGGCTGATGTCTGAGAGAAGTGACCCCTCTCGAGAGAACTGAAAGTCCCTTTTGGCATGCCCAGAACATTTCATTCCCTAACAGATAAGCACAGGGCTTGTTACTGAGAAATGACCCTGGGCCATATCGTCTCTGGCTGTCCACAGCCTTAGGTCGCCACATGGCCACACATCAGCAGATAAAGTTCTCTGGGCCCTGCTGGAGGGTGGGAGATGGTGAAGGAAATTCCTGGGTGCCGCAGATGGTAACGTGGCAACGGTGGAAGCAATGATTCAGGAGGCTGAATTATTTTCTCTGAGTCATCACCGATCCTTTTAAGAGGTAAAAGGCCTGATGTTAGAGAAACTGTGTTGGTGCATAGTTACTATCTTTCTCATGATATTTAAAAGTGAGGTTTTGACACTTTTTAAGCATCAGCAGAGGCTGCAGCACTTTTTGCAGCAGCAGGTTGCAATGAGTTTTTACTGGGTCATGAGAGACCAGGTAAGAAGGCTGGCACTCGAAGGTGACCTGGGGCAGGACCCCACACACCTCAGCTGACCCTGTCAGATGCCCCTCTTAAACACCTGCAATGAGAAGGGTTTCACACTCTCTCTTGGCAATCTGGTCCAGTGTCTCCTCAGCTTTATTCACTGGAGGTGTCTCTTCATGTTTAACTTCCAGCTCCCTGACCTGTGCACCCTGCAGCTGGAGCCCAGCAGTGTGGGCATAGGCATCATTTGGCACCAAACACTTCCACTTTGTAGGAAGGAAGCAAAGGATTCTTTTTCCCATTAAAGAAATGTGGGGAAATTAAGTATTTATAGTGTAAATGCCTAGTTTAAGACTTTGCTTTCCATCTCCATAGTGAGAACCAATCTAGAAAACCCACCTCTGAAGGCTGGATGTCACAGGCCACCCTGATCTGCAGTTAGGACCAGTGGCAGCACCAAGTCATAAACCTCACGTCACTGGCACATGCTGTCACTGCTGCTGGTCCATGGCCTGCAAGCCCAACCACTGCTTTGCTTCAGAATTTCACGTGTCTGCAGTGACGCTGGAGGCCATCGCGATGGATGGTGGGTTAGAGCATACATCAGTGACTGAGTCACTCTGCAGGTGGTGGGAGGGCAACGACCTAATTTGCCTGTGCGAACCTCTTGAAGTTCAACCAGGCCAAGCGCAAGGATCATGGCAATCCCAGGCACAAATACAGGGTGGGCGGAGAATTGATTAAGAGCAGCCCGGAGGAGAAGGACTTGGGGGTGTTGGTGGATGAGAGAAGCTCAACATGAGCCAGCAATGTGTGCTGGCAGCCCAGAAAGCCAAATGCATCCTGGGCTGCATCAAAATAAGCGTGGCCAGCAGGTCCAGGGAGGTGATTCTACCCCTCTACTCCACCAGGAGTACTGTGTCCAGCTCTGGAGTCCTCAGCACAGGAAGGACATGGACCTGTTACAATAGGTACAGCGGAGGACCATGAAGATGATCAGGGGGCTGGAGCACCTCTCCTATGAAGACAGGTTCAAAGACTTGGGGTTGTTCAGCCTGGAGAAGAAAAGGCTCCAGGGAGACCTGAGAGCCCCTTCCAGTACCTAAGGGGTCTACAGGAGAGATGAGGAGGGACTCTTCATCAGGGAGTGGAGCCATAGGACAAGGGGGAACGTTTTTAAACTGAAAGAGGAGAGATTAAGATTAGATTTAAGAAGAAATTCTTTCCTGTGAGGGTGGTGAGACACTGGAAGAGGTTGCCCAGAGAAGCTGTGGCTGCCCCATCCCTGGAGGGGTTCAAGGCCAGGCTGGATGGGGCTTTGAGCAACCTGGGCAGGGACATGTTGGAAGTCAATGATCACTGAGGTCCCTTCCAACCCGAACCATTCTACGATTCTGTGATTCTATGATGATTTGGTGATCTTGTCCTCAGCCACCCATCCCCGAGTGTCCTCTCACCATGCCCTGGGTGATGAGCACTGCAGAAACCTGATGTATTTCTCATTTTGATTGCGTGTGGAAGGAGTAATTCCTAAGGAAGGTCGATGGTTCCTCCCGGGCTGGGCGGTGGTGTTCTACCCGTCCCACGGCACATGGGCTGGGCGACCATGGTGGGGTGCTGGCACCAGGTGGGGTTTGGGGCACGGGTGGAGGCAGCACAGCGAGATAGGGAGTGGCTCGAGGCAACCTGAGAAGTCACATTCCCGCCACTTCGATGCCAGCAAAACTTTTTAAGACTCAGCTTTCCAGAGAAACAAATGCAAATGAGGTTAATGTCTCATTTGAAAGCCTTCAGAGAACTTCAAATCAGGTCCTATACCCCTTCTTGTCCTACAGATTTGTCTTTTATTTCACTTTTATCAACCAGATAATTAGGCAAAGAGCTGGATCCTCAATAAATCAGAACAGCTCAATTGAAGTCAATAGCACAGCTATGTTATTTTAGTAGCAGCGTGTGGGTTCAGACCATAAATTTCAAAATAATTTATTATCTGCCTGGATATAAATTCATGGTGCAGGTCCTCACTTTCCCACACTGTCCCATCCTGCTAAAGACGCCACCAGTCTGGTTTGGCTTGTTTCAGTGTGAATGTACCAGTAGTTTTTGGTGCCTGGGATCGTACTCAGCAGCCACTGCCTGCATAGCAATTCCCTTATTAATTTTCTCTGGCAACCTTACCTTCTCCTTACCCATCAAAATTCTGTTCTCAAGCACCAACTTAAAATAGATGCATATATCTCTTTGTGTGTGGATTCATTCCTGTGCCTCTGCTGAATTTATCAAGAATTTTGCATTAGCCAAACTCTTGTAATTACGTAATGGAGGAAAAAGCAAAGGAAAACCACTTGAATCATTCATACCGGTCATTTACCAACACTCCTTCATGCATCTAGTTCTTGTGTGTAAAGTATGTGGCAATTTCCCAAGAATCAACTGCCACTTTACTGAAAGTAATTTTTTAGCTATACGACCAGGGAAAGCCACTATTACTATTCATTTCCCAACAGCAACCAATTTAGTTTGAAATTCACATTTTGAAATAGCTGAAATTAATATCTTTTTCTGCCAGACAATCCTGGTGACTTTTTACCATAAGACCGGCAACACTGGGCAGAGGGAAGTGGATCATTTCCACTAAGACAGGTCATCAGCTTTGTGGCAAAAAGGGGCTACTGATTCCAGCTGGACACATAATGAGTAGTTTTTAATGAACAGGTTTTGCAAGTCTGTTGGTTTGTTTATTTTTTCACTTTACACCGACTTTCTAGCTTTTCTACTGTTTTGGCGAAAGCTCCACAGTTTCTGAAGTGCAACTGTTTTCTGCCCAGCTCTGCTTTTAGCAGTCATAGAACCATAGAATGGTTAGAGTTGGAAGGCACCTTGAAGATCATCCAGTTCCAAGCCCCCTGCCCTGGGCAGGGACACCTCCCACCAGACCAGGTTGCTCAAAGCCCCATCCAGCCTGGCCGTGAACCCCTCCAGGGATGGGGCAGCCACAGCTTCTCTGGGCAATCTCTTCCAGTGTCTCACCACCCTCACAGGAAAGAATTTCTTCTTCAGATCTAATCTAAATCTCCCCTCTTTCAGTCGCCTAAAAGCGTTTTACCTTTAAGGGCATGTACTCCGGCTGCTACAGACGTCAGCTCAAAAGAGGAAAGCGACTTTTTCTCTTTTTTTGGCCATCCCAGTTTTGAACCTGGCAAACCCAGGTGTGATTTCGGTGATTGCCAGCCACGCCAGAGTGCTGGTTCGGGGCTGATCTCAGACGCGCATCATCTTTACGGGCGCGCGACGCCGCTGACGTCCTCGGGCTTCCTGCTGGCTTGAGGCTGCGCTCGGCGTCCTCGGCTTCAGGCACCGCTCGCACCCGCTTAGACCTCACCCTCCGGCTCTTGTTGGGTTTTTTTTTGCTTCGTCAGCCCTTCCCCTGCCTGTGAATAACGTTTGGTGGCGATGGCAGCGTGGAGAGGTGGGGAGGCAGCGGGGGGGAAGGAAGGTCCCCTCTGCCGCAGCCCGTTTGGTGGCAGCGGCGTGGGAGAGGTAGGTGTGCGTGGGAAGGAGAGGCAGGGAGTTTCAGGCAGGCATTAGTAGCATGCGAGACATGCGGTGGGTGGTATTTCCCACCTTCCCCCCCCCGCCTCCAGCCTCCCACCACCATTAAACCTTCAGGTTACCAGTGGGTTGAATCCTGTGGGGTGGTGGGCACGTTATAAAAATAAACACAGACCTCCGAGGTGGGAGATTTACTGGTGAGGGGGCAGTAGCGTGGCTAAATCAGATCATTCCTCTTTCTGGTAAACACCGAGAGTAAAATCAACTGTTCCTACCGCCAGGCTGAAAGGCTTGGCCTCCCCTGAGCCTGCCTGGTGTTGGGGCTGTATTATTGCATGTCTTGGATGGCCACCCCCAAGGGAAAATCCTGCCCGCGCTGATGTTGCTGGGTGAATTTCACGGAATCACGGAATTGTCAGAGTTGGAAGGGACCTCTAGAGATCATTTAGTCCAAAGGTCCTGCATGTGAAGGTCCTGAGCTCCCTTCTCTGGCATCAGACCAGAATAATAGCAATGGGCTAGCAGAGAGCTTCTCTGAGAATTACTGAGACCGGAATGGAGGGTCGTGCCTGTCCATCCTTTTATTTTTGAGATATTAGTTAGGGAGGAGCTTTCAGGTGTTATTTGGAGGAAACCGGGGCAGACAGCGCTTCTCCCTCTGTTCCAGCTCTGAACACCATTTCAGTAACAAACTCATGGAGCATTCCCCAAAACAGGCATCTCACCACATAACTCAGGGTTTCACTGCCTGGAGTATTCTGCTGTCTGTAATTCAGAATTAGTGCTGTGTTTTGCCAGTGGAAGCAAGAGAGCCCCGAGCGACCTGGTCTGAGCTCACAGCTGAGCCTGCTTTGAGCAGGAGGTTGGAGTAGGAACCTGTCAACAACCCTCCCAACCTCATGCCCTGGGATCCTGTGTCTAGGATTTAGCTGGCATCCCACACTCTGAGTGTCGTGAAAAGTCTCAGAATTGAGTGAAGGGTTGAAAAGGTAAAAGGAATATATTTTGACCCCTCTCTCCGCCTTTGAAAAATTGATTTAGCTCCAGTCCAGCAGCAATGGTATTTGGGAGTTGGACTAGATGATCTCTATGGTCCCTTCCAACTCTAAAAAATTCAGTGAAAATTCAGTGAAATTCCTGATTTTTCTAACCCTAATCAGGCAGAAGGCTTGTATAAGGGTTATAAGATGAGCTCAGAGGAGGTGAGCGCTTGGCAGAGGGGATGATGGAGCCACTGCCTGAGGAGCTTCTAACGCTAAAGCAAGGCTCAATCAAGCATGAATACCTGAGCCTCAAGGGAAGCCTGGTGGGCTCAGAGGTAGGAACAGAAACCCAGCTTTGTCCAGCAAGATATACCCAGTGGGATACCCCTGGTAAATGAGCCGCTGGTACACGTGGAGACAAAGCATATGTCATTGGCCAATTTTAACAGGTTTAATCTCCTCAGAACACAAAATCAGTATTACACCACAGTATTAAGATAACTGCAGTTATTTGGGCTACTTCACTTCCCAACCTAAACTTAGTTGCGTGCAAATTCGGCTTCGAGACGTTGCCTGTGGAGCAGCTGCTGTGCTCAACGGTGACAACCGCGTCGGTACCGTACTTCTTCCTTCCTTCCTTCCTTCCTTCCTTGTGGCTCAGAAGCTCGGTGTGGGTCCATCCCCTCCCCACGGATCCCAGTGCTGAGCAGCCACCGGCAGCCAAGAGAAGTCACTGCGTCTGCGTCGGTTGTTGGTTTGGTTTCTTTCTTTTTTTTTTTTTTTTTTATGACTGCAGAAATTACCACAACTGAATGAACAATTCATTCATGAAAAAGAAACGCGCTCCTCTGTTATTCTTGGAAATCGTTAACCCAGTTGCTTTTTTTTCTTCTTTTTTTTTCTGGGTTTTTTTTTTTTGGCCTTTGCTGTGGTGGGGGCCGGCAGCGCCCGTCGCTGGGAGCCAGCGAGTTCATGCTCAGTGAAAGTTTGCCGGCGGGGAGGAGGAAAGGTGCATGTCTTCTGGGGATGAGCTCTGACCCGCTCATCACCCATGGCTTTTGTGGGTGTTCTCAGAAAGTCCTGCGGGGCCGGCGGGGTGACTCACCCGGCAGCTGACTGAAGGCAGGCGGGACACCAACAGCCCCGGCACGACTGGAAAGTACAGAGTGAGCCCAGCGCACACCCAGGAAAAGGAGAAGATGTCACACAGTAACGTGTCCGACTGCCTCTCTTGTCTGTCTCTCTGTCACAAGGCTAGAAAAAAAACAGTGACTCTCTGTGTTCCTTGTAGGATACAGGGGGGAGCTTGGTGCTTGTGAAGTCACCTTTGCTCTTGGAAGAGGGCATGTTACACCCACCAAAAGCGGGGAGCTACCGCAGCCTTTCTGCAGACTGCTTGGGCAAACCAGAATTTCTAAGATAAATTTGATAGTAAGTCCTTTCGCAGGCACATGGTACCTTGAGGATCCCTGAGGACTAGGGTCAGGTTTACTCCATCAAACCTACTCACTCCCCTGTGAAACTCCTCTTACCACTTTCCGGCAGGCAAGTGGCTGCCCCATCCCTGGAGGGGTTCAAGGTCAGGCTGGATGGGGCTTTGAGCAACCTGGTCTGGTGGGAGGTGTCCCTGCCCATGGCAGAGGGTTGGGAACTCTGTGGTCTTTAAGGTCCCTTCCAACTCTATTCTATGATCTGCTTGATTATGAGGTGCTCCTTCTTCGCGGACTGAGGAGGGGTATCCACCCGCTATAGCATCCCTCCATCCCCTGGACTGCTTGCCCCAACAAACTGCCTGGGGCAGTGAATGGGCCTTACCATGGCCCTGCCCGGGAATCCCGGGGCTGTGTCTGAGACTGGTTCCCCTCACTGGGCCTGATCCTGACCCTCACCCACGAGCCAACATCCCGTCCTCATCCCTGGGAAGGTGCCCCATGCTGAATCCTAGCCAGTTCCTTCCTGGCCCTGGATACCCAAAGCACATTAACCAAGAATGAGAAGAGTCACTGGGGTGCTTGATGCCAAGGAGCTTCAGCATGTCCCTAGCTGCAGCTGAGCCACGGTGTTTCAGAGAGCACTGAGACCCCAGTCCTGGCTCCCACTGACACCAAAGTTATTCATCAAAGGCAGGAAAAAAACCTTCCTGGTTTCAAGCCCTCGGGGGAGCACTGAGCCATGGGCTCAGAATGATACAATAGAGAGCAAACAGTGATTCAGTTTTGATTCAAAGCCCCTGGCGAAAGGCACGGACACAGCTCGGCTTTCTCTCTTTTTCCCTTGAAAGGGTGGTTCTCCTCCAGTATTACACCCCGGGGGGGGAGTTGTGAACGCCTTTCCCTCTTCCCGAAGGCTCAACAAAAGCTGGGGGGGGAGCAGTTTTGTGAGGGGAGTCCATCAAAAAGCCCATGGAATCCACTTGGCTTCTCTCCAGCAGACAAGCACCATTCAGTGTGACTGTGGGAAAGGCTGCAGGCTGCTCCCTGGGGCCGGGGTGCAGTTACTCCTGCTGCCGGTGGGGCAAGGCGAAGAGGTTTGTTGGAGCATCACGGCTGGTCTTGCAGGTACGGACCTCGAGAGCCCCAGGAGGACTGCTCCAGGGACAAGCCCACGAGAAGAGAAGAGGTTTGCCCACCGGCAGTTCAGGCTGGGTTGGTTGGTTAAATCACCACTTAAGTAGCTGCCCTAATATGGGCAGGACATAAAACTCTGGAATTTAAAGAAGGAACCGACACTAATCGTTAGGGATGAAAATAATGAAGTGTTCCTTTTTTCAGTAAGAGTGGCTGATCTCCAGCGGGCAAAGAGGGAGTTTTTCAGAACACAGGCACATACTTCTGTGGTTTGTGCTGCCTGACAACCATTCAAGCTACAGAAACCACCGAGTCAGTCTTTTCTGTGATGGATGCAAGGCAAAACTGAAGAGCAGCCCTGTAAAAACACATGACATCTGCAAATGTTCAGTATTTCATAAAATCGAGGGCTCATAATGCTGGGTGCGGGAGCGACAGCACCGTGCATCCTCCTGTGTGGAGCTCCTGGTTTCCAGCCACAACAGGCAAAGGTGAGGGCAGAGGGAGGGGAAGAGGGTGGTAAGAGCAGGACACTTTAAGGATCAATCAGGGACCAATTAGTTTGCATTGGCTTGGAGTAACTGGAACTTTTTTTCTTTTTCTGTGGGTGTTTTGTTTATTTTTCAGTCTCCCTTTATCCAAGAAAAAGGTGTGTTGTTCATCCAAAAAAGAGGTGTGTTGTTCAAGAATACCTTTAGAGCCAGAGCCCAAGGGGACTTGGTAGCAGACAGGTGACAAAATCACAGAATCACAGAA
>VXAK01005254.1:214227-269063 GCA_013399435.1 Arenaria interpres | reverse complement strand
CGCCCCCCCGCGGGGTTATCCGTCCTTGTCCCCGCCGCCCCCGCGCGGGGCGCGACACCCTCCCGGGCCGGGCGGGGGACACGGAGGGACCGTCCCCAGCCCTTCACCCTCTTCGCGTCCCCCCCCCGCCTTCAACCGAATCTCTCTTTTCGTATAGAACGGGGTGGGTTGGAAGGGACCTTAGAGATCATGGAGTCCCACCCCCCCGCCATGGGCAGGGACACCTCCCACCAGACCAGGTTGCTCAAAGCCCCATCCAGCCTGGCCTTGAACACCTCCAGGGATGGGGCATCCACAGCTTCCCTGGGCAACCTGTTCCAGTGTCTCGCCACCCTCACCGGAAAGGATTTTTTCCTAATATCTAATCTAAATCTTCCCTCTTTCGGTTTAAAACTGTTACCCCTCACTCCATCACTCCACTCCCTGATCAAGAGTCCGTCCCCATCTCTCCTGCACCCTCCCTTGTAGCTACTGGAAGGGGCTCTAAGGTCTCCCTGGACCCTTCTCCTCTCCAGGCTGAACGACCCCACCACCGTCTCCCCCCGCAGGGACTGCAGCAGCCGGGGCAGCGCCGAGCCTTTACCATAGAACCATGGCATGGTTTGGGTGGGAAGGGACCTTGAAGATCACCCAGTTCCTCCCCTCCTGCCATGGGCTGGTGACCATGACCCTCCACCCCCCCACACCCACCTTCATTTTTTAGGGAAAATGCTCTCAGTGCCTACGAAGCAGGACGGGGATGGCAAGGGGTGTGTGCCCCTTCTGTGAACCACCCCCTGTCCCTCCTGGGACCAGAGCCCCTTTGGTGGGACACCTTTAGGGAACTGTAAAACTCGGAAAACACCAGGCCTTTTTCTTTTGGATTTTCCTCCAGTTCCGCTGGAGTTGGGGCGGGATCGCGTTTGCCTCTTCCCTGCTTGTCGAGACACGGGCAGGTTCTGGGTAGACCACTTCCCCCGCCCAGCCTTACTCATTTACAGCTCGGGTTTTTAATTGAGCAATAGCATCGGGAGGCAGCACGGCACCCGTGTGATTGCATCCCCTTTGCTGAGCTGAAAATGGTTTTAATATAAATCCTCAGGGCTCTGACCAAAATTGCCCGGTCCGCCTTGTCCTGCCGCTGCCGGCTGGGGTGGTGGTAGACAAGGAAGGAACATCTTCTTCATCCTCATGTCAGATGTCGGCGGCAGAGCTCGGGTCTGAACCCACCGGAGCCCGAGCCCCTCAGCCCTCACAGCCTGGAGCTTCTCCATACTTCCCTTCCCTTTCCCGCGGTGGCACTAAGGGGAAGCTCCTGCAAACTGCATGAAGTTCAACCAAGCCAAGTGCAGGGCCCTGCAGGTGGGACGTGGCAATCCCGGGTNTTCTGCCCCTCTGCTCTGCTCTCGTGAGACCCCACCTGGAGTGCTGTGTCCAGCTTTGGAGTCCTCAGCACAGGAAGGACATGGACCAGTTGGAATGGGTCCAGCAGAGGGCCGTGAAGATGATTAGAGGGATGGAGCACCTCCCCTATGAGGACAGGCTGAGAGAGTTGGGGTTGTTCAGCCTGGAGAAGGCTCTGGGTAGACTTCATAGCAGCCTTCCAATATCTGAAAGGAGCCTACAGGAGAGCCGGAGAGGGACTCTTGGTCAGGAAGTGTAGTGACAGGGCAAGGGGTAATGGTTTTAAATTGTAAGTGGGAAATTTAGATTAGATATTAGGAAGAAATTCTTTCCTGTGAGGGTGGTGAGGCACTGGAACAGGTTGCCCAGAGAAGCTGTGGCTGCCCCATCCCTGGAGGTGTCCAAGGCCAGGCTGGATGGGGCTTTGAGCAACCTGGTCTGGTGGGAGGTGTCCCTACCCATGGCAGGGGGGTTGGAACTCAATGATCTTTAAGGTCCCTTCCAACTCTAACCATTCTATGATTCTATGAATATTAATGCAATTAATATTTCCTCGTTTCTCTGTACCTCTGCCTACACCCACCGCCTTCCCTGGGGGCTCCGACCAGCAGCAATATACAGCCACGGTCATGGGGGTGACCCACGCTGGCTGTGGGTTCCCTCCTGCAGCCAGCCACCTGGAGCGGGGCCCAAATATCCCCAGTGCCCCTTTTCGGAGAGCTGGGAGCTCCACACCTGCCCGTGTGGGTGGCTGCAGGTCACCCGTGTCCCTGCCCAGCAGAGCCATCCCCCGCCGGCTGCCCCGGCTCTGCCGCTGCTCCCACGTCCTCCGGATCCGGCTCCCCCGGGTGTTATAAAGGCCCATTTAACCCAGACCGTTGGCAAACACACTCCAGGGAAAAGCCTTCTTTGTTGGAGATAGAGGCTGCCTTTGTTGGGATGTGGGAAGGAGCAGATGGAAGGTGCTCTGGAGGGGTGGGAGGCTCCGCTGGGGCCGCCTTAGCCTTTCTCCGGGGGAGACGAGAAAGGAACCAAACATCCCGTGTGAGCAGGAGGGGAAATACTCAATACTGTAGACCAAAAACAGCAAAAGGGCACACAGGGAGCTCTCCTCCATTCCCTGTTTGCAGATAATTATATAGAATCATGGAATGGTTAGAGTTGGAAGGGATCTTAAAGGTCATCGAGTTCCAACCCCCCTGCCCTGGGCAGGGACACCTCCCACCAGACCAGGTTGCTCAAAGCCCCATCCAGCCTGGCCTTGGACACCTCCAGGGATGGGGCAGCTACAGCTTCTCTGGGCAACCTGTTCCAGTGTCTCATCTCCCTCACAGGAAAGAATTTCTTCCTGATATCTAATCTAAATCTCCCCTCTTCCAACTTAAAACCGTTAGCCCTCGTCCTGTCACTACACTCCCTGACGAAGAGTCCCTTGCCAGCTCTCCTGTAGGCTCCTTACAGATATTGGAAGGCTGCTATGAGGTTTATTACAGAATAAACAATTCAAAAGAGACTGGAGAAAGAACGTTATGGGCTCAGACAGGTTTCCCAGTGCTTACCAGCAGTTAAAAATAGAGCACAGCAGTTGTCTGGGGTGCAGCTTTGGAGCCAGTGCAGTTTGGCAGAGGCATCTGGTCCGACCGAGCACAGCGACAGGCTGCCCTGGCAAACGCACGCAGCCCAGCAAATGGGGTGGGATTAAATAAATATAGATAATTACAATCCCAGCCCCCCTGCAGGAGACGTGAGAAAGGTACATGGGAAGAAGTGAAGGACTGGGGACACACGTGTAGGATGTGTCTCTCCATCCTACTCTCCCTCCTCCGTGATGCGCTTGAAGGATGGAGCAGTCGCAGCTGCCGCAGCCTCGGATTGCCCCAAAAATGTGCTTGCTGGGCCGACAGCAGCAGCCAGAGGAGAAACTCCCCACCATGGAGCAAATGCAGAAGCTCTGCCAGGTGGTGCCTGACACCGGCTGATGGAAATGCCTCCACCAGCCCCCGGGGGAGGGCAGGAGCGGGACCAGAGGGATCCACCCAGGGGGTGAACGCACCCGCCTCGGTGGGAATAGCAGAGTTGTAGAAGGGATTTACAGTCACAGAGTTACGTCTGGGATATCTGTGAAGAGTAGAGGAGGGAAAGGAAGAAAAAGAGAAGGAAAAAAAAAAAAAGAAAAAGCAGAGAGACCAACAAGGAATATTTCTTGCTAGAATAATTTCTGAATGCAACAGCAATGATAAATCCAGGGGCTTTTACGCAGACTTTGGCCCCGGCTGACGGTGAGGGTCTGTGTGAGCGATGTTTTGATGGATTGCCTCTTTCCTAGCGAGTGAGCAGGCACAGCCCTGCAGAACATCCAGCCTTTGGCTGCTCCCACGCCTGTCACCATGCCTGGCAGCATCACGGAGCCGGAGGGACACGCTCCCTGTGTGTGCCAACATGGCAGAGCTGAAGGGGCATGCTCCTGATGTGCCAGCATCGGGGAGCTGAAGGGACATGCTCCCTATCTGCTGGCACTGCGGCGCCAGAGGGACACATTCCCAATGTGCTGACATCATGGAGCTGGAGGGACACACTCTCCACATGCCGACATGGTGGAGCTGGAGGGACATGCTCCCAACGTGCCGGCATGATGGAGCCAGAGGAACACACTCCCAATGTGCTGGCATCATGGAGCCAAAGGGACACACTTCCAACATGCTGACATCACGGAGCTGGAGGGACACACTCCCGACGTGCTGGCATGGTGGAGCTGGAGGGACACACTCCCAACATGCTGACACGGTGGAGCTGAAGGAACACACTCCCAACATGCTGACATGGTGGAGCCAGAGGAACACACTCCCAATGTGCTGGCATCACGGAGCCAAAGGGACACACTCCCTACATGCTGACATCATGGAGCTGGAGGGACACACTCCCGACGTGCTGGCATGGTGGAGCTGGAGGGACACACTCCCAACATGCTGACATGGTGGAGTCGGAGGGACACACTCCCGACGTGCCGGCGGAGGCGAGCGCGGTGCCGGGCAGGGAAGGGCAGTGCAGACGTGTGGTCCCTCCACGCGGTCACACTGCGTGTGGGCCAGCTGCCGACGGGGAGATCTCCTCTGTGGCTGTGGGGGATGGAATAGCACAGCAAATCCCCCCCCGCCGCCCGGCCGGGAGCCCCAGCCCTCCCCGCACGCTGCCTACGTGTCTGCCGGCAGGGACGGGCCGTGACACAGCCGGCTCTGCCCAGAGGCAGGACGGAAAGCGCCATCCTTGCCTGCCATCCCCAAAGGGGGACAGTCGAAAGGCTTCTTCCTCACCTGCATCTTCTCGTGTTGTCTCTCAGACACGGGCCCAGCTTTCCGGAGGAGGGTAAGCGCCGGAGCAGCGGGCGAGCAGCCGGCACGGCGTGAGGTTACGGCAAAAGGAGAGGGTTGGGAGAGAAGAGTCACACAGAGCATCTCCCACTTTATTTTGGACCGGGGGTGCTGATAAAATAAACACATGCCACCAGTTGTTTGTTTGTTGTTTTTTTTTTCTCTCTCCACTCCCCAAAGCGTGTTTCTACCTGAAAAAACGCCGACTGCATCAAACGCCTCTCGAGACCTGGCGGCACTGCAGAGAGAAATCACCACTCCGCCAGATTTTTTCCGAGTATGTGAAACACAATGCTTACCGAATTAAAAAAAAATCCAATCCACAAATATTGATTACAGGTGAGGACCGTCCAGAGACCCATTGTAATAGAAATAATAAAGTAAGTGACAGCAATAAGTATGACACAGTAGTGCACCATCTGCTCGCTCGAGTGCACCATCTGGTTTTTCCACCGCTGCTATTCGTGCCCTGATCTTATTTTAGTGGCAACAGAAGATGGATTCGAGTAGCAGCAAAAATAAAAATGACATGTTATTTATTTATTGTTCTGCTTGAAGTGGGTGTCTTCATCGTTTTCACCGTTCTCTTCGCCTCAATATTGCTGTTAGCTGAACCCACGCGTGTTCTCTGACACACGGTACATTAAAGCATCCGCAATGCTGACGGATGTTCCCCTCTCTTGGTCATCTCACAACTTGCCTGGGCATGTACCAGGCCTGTGTGCAAACACAGGTTTCATCCTGAATCATCCTTCACGTTTTATTAACCCTGAAGTGTTTTCATGCAGCACCTGGATGCTGGGAAGATGTCCCGGGTGACCAGGGACCGAATTCTGGACCATGGGAGGTGGCTCAGGCTCACAGCTGTGGGTGACTGCTACCACGGACTTTCACTGAACTGGAGCGGCCTCACATGCAGAGTTTGCAATGGTGTCCTTGCAGACAGACAGAGGGTCCTCCAGCACCAACACTGCCATCTCCTCTAGGACATTGTCCATATAGATCTCCATACCTGTACAGCATGGAGCACAGCAAGGTGCCAAGCCCAGGGGAGGTCTGGGGGCAGGGAGGGGGATTTGCTGATCACAGACGTCCGGCCCTCTCATCAAATGTCTTCAGTTATCCCATGAAATATCTCCAGTTATCTCCTCACTAGCTCTCGGCCAAGGTCCTTGTGTGGTCAGAAGAGGCGGTCGATGAGTCTTCCCACACAGCCACAGCGGGCAGCTCACCGAGGGTGTTTTGACCAAGTGGGGTTTTTTTAAGACCCTGGCACTTTTTGCCATTCCTCACACCGCGTCTGGATTACCTGGCTGATAGCAGAGGGAGGTACATGCCCTGGTAAACAGTCCCTCTCCAGCTTTCTTGTAGGCCCCCTTTAGGTACTGTGTATATATATCTATTAAACAGACACAATCAAGTATCGGACTTCACTACTGACAAATACATTTTCCATTAATAGCCAAATAAATACAAGCCACCTATGTCCTTCTGAGCTTTTGGGGGTTTGGGGGGAGAAGTCAGTAGCAATTGAGTTGCTTAATAGCTTAAATCCCTGTCCTACTGTCTAAGGAGGGGTGTCTCACCCCGGTGACATCCGCATCCCGTCCCTGCCCCAGCTAAGGAGCTGGAAAACCAAAACTCCTGCTCTTGTGGTACTCCCCCAGCAGTGACGCTGGTCACAGACGACTCAGTCTCCTCCACCCCCTTCCACAGAAGCTGAACGCTACCCCACTTGCTACTTGGATAAAGGATCCCGCCAGGCTGGGCTGCTGGATGTGACTTCATACGACTTGGTGCTGTTTCCCGTAACTGGTCCTTGCTTGGACTTCCTCGCTGCTGCTCCCCCTGCACAGCCGACATCCTAACGCCCCCCCTTCAAGGGCACATTCAAGCCGAGTGATTGACCAAAATAAGCTGAGGGGTGGACACCCTGCCTTTAACCTGGAGGTCTGCGCTTCCATTTCAGAGCCAAAGACGGACTTGGCTGGCTCAGAGCTTATTTTGCCCCCAGCTCTATCGGTCCCAGGCCAGGTCCTCCTCCTCCCTTCACCTGGGCACGAAATCCCAGGCACCCGGGTCCCCGCCGGACAGATTTCCCCCTGCTGCCTCTGCATTCTGTGGCACTCACAGGGCCTGTCACGCTGCATTACCTCCGCCCCAGCGCCGTCGTCAGGGAGCTCCAATGGGCTTCCTAAAAGCCTCGCCATGCACCTTCGGAGCAAAGAGTGAGCAGGTGTGAAGAAAACCCCCGAGGATCAGAGAGAAAGGCTTTTCAAACCAGGGCGGTGGTGGTGGGGGGAAACTCTGCCGATAAATTAAATATTGAAAAATTCGATGGCATTGAATAGCACCATTAACCCCAAGCGCTTAGGAATTGGAAGGCGAGGGGGGACTTAAGCAGCAACAGATTTTCTTTTTTTAGCTTGCCATCGCTGCTCTTGTAATTCTCTCCTTGTGCCTCAGGCATCACCTTGACCTGGGGCTTCCCAGGCGGCGAGTCTCGAGCAGCCTCGCGCCTGCAGCCCCAGCGCTGTTTTAAGCACACGGAGCAGAAGCAAGAGGGAGAGCAAGGGCTGGTTTGAGGCTCCAGACCCACAAGATGGGGGACCCAACGCTGCCCCCCCGCCCCCCCGCAAAGGCCCTTGCCCAGTGCCGGCGGACGGGCTCAAAGCAAAGTATTTCAAATGAGAAGAGTCACAGAGCAGAGACCATGGAGACACAGCCCGCAGAGCTGACCACCCAGCCATCGTTTTTACTTTATTTACTTATTAATGTTTGCAAAGCTCGTGTAATTATTTACTTTAGGGAGGAAAAAAAATAATCAGGCAAACCTCACCATAGAATCATAGCATGGTCCGGGCCAGAAGGGACCTCCAAAGGTCATCTAGTTCGACCCCCCCCGCAGTCAGCAGGGACACCCCCAACTAGACCAGGTTGCCCAGGGCCTCGTCGAGCCTCACCTTGAATATCTCCAGGGAAGGGGCCTCAGCCACCTCCCTTGGCAACCTGTTCCAGTACTCCAATCTGTATATCCAATATCCAATCTAAATCTGCTCTTCTCCAGCTTAAAGCCATTGCCCCTCGTCCTGTCACTACAGGCCTTTGTAAACAGGCTCTCCCCATCTCTCCTGTAGCCCCCCCTCAGGTACGGGAAGGCTGCTATTAGGTCTTCCCAGAACCTCCTCTTCTCCAGGCTGAACAACCCCAGCTCCCTCAGCCTGTCCTCGTAGCAGAGGGGCTCCAACCCTCTGATCACTTTCGTGTCCCTCCTCTGGACCTGCTCCATCAGGTCCATGTCCTTCATATATTGACGGCTCCAGACCTGCACACAGTACTCCAGGTGAGGAGTAAAGTGCAGAGTAAAGTGGCAGAATCACCTCTCTGGACCTGCTAGCAATGCATCTTTTGATGCAGCCCAGGATGTGATTGGTCTTCTGGGCTGCAGCTGCACACTGCCTGCTCGTGTCCAGCTTCTCATCCACCAGCACCCCCAAGTCCCCTTCCTCAGGGATGCTTTCTAATACCTCATCCCCCAGTCTGTATTGATATCGAGGATTGTTCCAGCCCAGGTGCAGAACCCTGCACTTGCACTTGTTGAACCTCATGAGGTTCACCTGGGCCCACCTCTCCAGCCTGTCCAGGTCCATCTGGATGACATCCCATCCCTCTGGTGTATCGACAACACCACACAGCTTGGCGTCATCTGCAAACTTGCTGATGGTGCTCTCAATCCCTCTGTCTGTATCATTGATAAAAATGTTAAACAGTACCGGTCCCAGCACGGATCCTTGAGGGACACTGCTTGTCACTGCTCTCCATCTGGACTTCAAGCCATTGAGTATCACCCTCTGGATGCAACCGTCCAGCCAATTCCTTATCCACCGAACAGTCCACCCGTCAAATCCATACCCCTCCAATTTGGCGAGCAGGATGTTGTGGGGGACTGTGTCAAAGGCCTTACAGGCCTTACCATGATAGAATTAAAAGCGGCATCAAACCAAGCACTGGCAACAGCCCTGGTTGCTGCTGGTGCCGATCCCTGCACCCTTGTCCCTGGGCACCCGTCACCCCTCCCAGCGGGGCTGAGCATCTCCCCATGGCACCGTCCCTACCGATGGCAGTGGCTCCAGGCCGGGGACCAGGCTCTGCACAGGCAGGCACCCGCAGAGCAGGCAAGTTGGTTGAAGCCAAGCTGCCCGGCAGCGGTGGCCGGGCTGTCCCCTCTTCACCCTGAGCCATCGAGCCCAGACACAGCAGGCACAGACTCAACAGGCTGGCAGGGGCAGCGCTGTCCAGCTGGGGCTCCATCTGGCTCCACCAGGCAGTGGGGAACCCCAGGACTTGATTTGCCTGGTGCTGGGGAACACCAGGACTCGATCCACCTGCCTTTCACCTCCACTCCAGATTTCACTCCAACTTACACCCTCTTTGCCAGCCTGGTGGCAGCAGCCACCCCACACACCAGGCTCCATCATCTCTTGCTGCCATCCATCCCGGGGCTGTCCCCCACCTCCAGGCATCACACCCCCAGGAAGTACAATCACTTCTCCACCTCCTTCCTGTTCTTCAGAGCTGCTGCCAGGCTCAGCCACGCACCTTTCCTCTGCCCGGCGTGGGCTTCCCACCCCTCAAACCACGGCAGAGGTGACCGATGGGCCGCCCAAGCTGACCAGTGCTACGGTGGGAGCCACCACCATCACCACCAGTCACCAGCTGGTATTTGCACAGCCCGCGGGGTGGCCGCACTGGAGAGGTGGCAAAATAAACAAGGTTTAAGCTAGGGGGCACACCATCCAGCCCTGATGTGTGCAGGCAAACAGATCGATGGGGTAAGGGAGCAGCGCCCCGCGCAAACAACCGACGGCACCAAACACCCCGTGGCCGCCCCGGCCACAGCAGCGCAACCAGCCGAGAAGAAACACCAAAATATCCCTTTCTGCAGGACCGTGGACTATGCAAAGGCACCCAACAAAGAGCGCTGGTGGTGCAGCAGGGTAATCCAAGGACAAACAGTAAAACGAGTTATAAGAACTCTGCTTTTTTTTTTTTTATTAGAGTAATTTATCTAATTGAGTGGTCATCTAAATATAATCTAATATTTAATAACGTCATCATAACAACAAATCTTTCTGCCCCTCTACTCTGGGCTCGTGAGACTCCACCTGGAGTACTGTGTCCAGCTCTGGAGTCCTCAACACAGGAAGGACAGGGACCGGTTGGAACGGGTCCAGAAGAGGGCCACAAAGATGATCAGAGGGATGGGGCACCTCCCCTATGAGGACAGGCTGAGAGAGCTGGGGTTGTTCAGCCTGGAGAAGAGAAGGCTCCAGGGAGACTTAATAGCAGCCTTCCAATATCTGAAGGGAACCTACAGGAGAGCTGGAGAAGGACTCTTTGTCAGGAAGCGTAGTGACAGGACAAGGGGTAATGGTTTTAAACTGAAAGAGGGGAGATTTAGATTAGATACTAGGAAGAAATTCTTTCCTGTGAGGGTGGTGAGGCACTGGAACAGGTTGCCCAGAGAAGCTGTGGCTGCCCCATCCCTGGAGGTGTCCAAGGCCAGGCTGGATGGGGCTTTGAGCAACCTGGTCTGGTGGGAGGTGTCCCTGCCCAGGGCAGGGGGGTTGGAACTCAATGATCTCTAAGGTCCCTTCTAACTCTAACCATTCCATGATTCTATGAAATCAAATGATCTAAAATAACAAACCAACCAACCAGAGGAATAGGTAAGCTCCGTGCTCTTTCAAAGCCTTGAGGAAAAGCTCCTGCAGTTAATTTGTGTAGACAAAAGATCCTTCAAATAACTGTAGAATTCAGCTTTCCCATATGAAAAAAGATAATCAGATCTTAAAATCTTAACTAGAAGTTTGTGATACCAGAGCCCCGAGTCACACCCCAGGGAAGCAGCAGGGATCTCCCTGTAAGGCTACCGGGCTTGGGAGTTCAAAGCCCCACTTCTGGGAATCATCCACCTTTCCCCCATTGGTGCTCCGCGACAGGTAAGAGCTGCTTGAAAACACACCATCTTTAACTTCACTAGATGAACAGAAATGGGCCGACAGGGTAGCAGGGAGAAGGGGAAGGACAGTGCAGGCACACACGTGGACACTGCATAAAGGCTTCGGAAGATAAGGCTGCTCCACAGCCAGAGGTAGCAGCAGGGGGTCCATTGCCACGCTGAGGGGATGCACGGCCGCACCAGAACTAGAAATAAATAAGTAAATAGTGACCTGCCTTTTTCTAGCCCCAAAAATCTTCTGCCTCCCACGCTGCTCCCCAGCGAGCCTCAGACATGGCGGCACAAGCCCACCCGTGGGGAAGGTGCCCCGGGGCAGCACCCGGCAAGCGCTGCAGGGGCCGGGGAGGCAGCTGAAGCAGGAGCTCGTCGAGACATTTTCTAACAGCGAAGAGGAGGCGGCGAAAACCCCTCCAGACACCAGACCAACAGGGGAGCACAAGGTGGCCACGATGCTTCTGTTCAACCTCCAGCAGAGAGCATCAGGCATCACCCACCCGCTACGGACCCCAGGCTCACCGATGGCTTTTGGCTGTGTTTTGCTGCCGAAGGAAAGCATCCTTCTCAAACTACACGGCTTCCCTGTGCCCAGAAAGGGATGGGATCGGTTGAAATCAAGCAGGGAATCAGAACGGGACCAATCGTTTCTTACGTGGAAATAACAGCAAGGCCATGGCACTGGGATTATTTTCTTTGAGAAACTACAAAATGATCACTGAAGCTGAACAATTTTGTTTCATACATCCCCTGTCCAAGGCAAAATAGAGGGGGAAAGGCAGATGCGATTACTAGATAAAAGACTCATAGTTAGAAATGAACATATAAAATTTAATAGCTTGGCTTAAAATACATTTTTCAATTAAAAAACAGCAGGCAAAACCAAAAAAATCAGTTTCATAAAACATACATGACATTGCTGCTACTGTTATAAGACCCGTGTCCCAGAATATCTTATAGTGGAAAACAATCGTCAGATTTAGTTCACATACTTCATTAAGCAGTAAAAAGAAATAACGTTCATGTCAATCCTATCTCTAATAGACTCTAAATCTACTTCCCTGACCCTAGACTGAGTTTCTGTAATAAAACTTCCATTTTCAATAAAAATGTGTAAATATATATATGTATTCTATATATCAGGTTTAGAAAAAAGAAAAATTCCCTTGCCATAGTAACATTTATTCCCCGTGACTGGTGAGGGGAAGCCCGAGCGGCGGGTTGGTCGGCTGGCTACGAGTCCCATGGCTGCTCTGCTCTGCAGGCGCTGGATTCCGCTATGGGGTGGCACGCGTTGGCCACCTCTCTTCAGCAGCGCGCGAGCCGGCCTCTCCCTCCTTTGGCTTCAAGCCCCCGGGCTCTGCCCACATGCCCGCAGCCACGGATGCATCCACAAAGGAGTTTGCTCGAGCCTGGCCGCAGAGCGGAGGGGGGACCACGCGGTGCCCAGAGAGCTGGCAAGTCCCTGCGGGGCCCATCAATGGAGGAGGAGGAAGGAAGGGGGAATGGAGCGGTCGATGAACCAGCTCAGGACTGGTCCAGACGCAGATCCCAAAATACTATATTTCATGTAAATTATTAAAAAAATACGGTGGGGAGGGACTTCAAGTGGTCAGCTAGTCTCAGCACCAAGGGAGAATCAAATAGACCTGTGACAGTCCAGAGCTACGTCCACCCAGCCTGGCTCTAGAGACCTTCGATGCCAAACTCCACCCCCTCCCTGGGCAACCTGCTCTTCTCACTCAGGAAAGCCGCCTCCACACCTACCCTGAATTTCTTCAATTTACACCCACTACTTCCCATTGCACTTGCGATGGACCAGGAGAACAAGTGCTGGGAGGCCGCTCCCCTCAACCTTCTCTTCTGAAGATGGCTCTTCACCTGGCAACTCATCCAACCCTTCCTCCTCATGAGCCATGAGCTCTGCCTGGAGGACCCGGGGGTCTGGTCTCTCTGGGACACCAGGCAGGACCAGGCTGTGCTGGAAGGGCCGGTCTCAGCACAGGGCAGAGCGCTCCAGTGGCGGCCTTGGCCATACCAAATAGAGCAAAAGGCAGGTCTCCAATTTCTTGCAGGTCATGCTCCTGTTTATCAACTCAACACGGCATTTGCCTCCCTCTTCCAAGCAGCAGCATGACACCACTGAGCAACATTCGGTTACGACCCGTTAACCTTTCAGTCGAATAGTTAACCATTAAGTAGAATCACATCCTACTTTTCCGGACTATTTCTCCAACCTATCCAGATTGACCTTCGCATCCCAGGTGACGCACCTGCAGCTCTTCCCAGCTTTGTGCTGTCTGAAAATGTTATAAACACCTCTTTCATTATCCAGCCCCCTAACAAAAGCACCGAGCGACACTGGACCTGGTACTCACGCTCTTCTGCTCACCCTCTAATGCAGGTTTTTGCCTTAGAGCCAAGTGCTGCTGTTTAAATGTTCCTCTCTCAGTCGCCACTAACTAAAGGGTGCCTTTCCTTCATAAGCACATGCACGTGATGAGTAAATACTGTACGATCTATTGCAGAGCAGTCTTTTCTGGAGGTGTTGGGGCACTCCCACCCGGGGGTAGGCTCAGGACACCTGCTACCAGCTGCCCCTCTGTCTGGTCTCCCCACCTCAGCGGAGGGTCCGTGCCTGGTGATGTCCACACGCCAGGAACGCTGAACCTGACCGCAGCCCTTAGTCCCTGCTCAGCCGGGACGCTGCCCTCCTCTCTCTTAAAAGCCTCGCCTGTGCCCTTCCAGCTGTTGACAACCTATAACCTTGCAAGCTCTCTCTGACCCACGAGCTCATCCAGCGTTCAGCTGAGCATTAAGTACACTGCTACAAAAAAAATAAAAATCTACCCTCCAGGAGACCTCCTTCCTGACACCCAAGAAGTGAGATTTCAAGGAAACTGCATCTGCTTGGCTCCTTCTTGGAACCAGCTCTCAGACTTGGCCCGAATTACCTCCCAGGGCAGCAGCACGCAGCCATTTCTGGGCTCAAGTTGGCAGTTCATCAGGGAAGCCAGGGCTGCCGCCGCCTCACTGTGCAGGAGGGTTTAGGAGAGAGCCAGAACCTTTTTCCTTCCATGTAGGAAGATCCATGTTAAACAAGCAGGTCTCTTGTGCCTTCTGTGAACGTACAAACGTGTGCTCACCTTTGGTGCATATTAAGGGTTTGTCCGTTTTTAAATAGTTATGTTAAATATCTGTTTTCTCTGTATATGGCATCCTTTTAGATGGGCTTCATTGCATATATTCACGGTATATACAGAACACCATATTTTATATATATTATATATCACTTGTATGTACACATTTACAAACCTTCAAAAATATATTGCACTTATATACAATATAGCTTCATCTGATGAGAGTTCACACAGTTACTAAGGCGAGTTCTTCATAAGCAAGGCAGTTTTACATTCCCCCCAAATGACACAAGTGATTTCAACAGTCTGCCCCTGTTCAAGAGTAAACATTATAAAGACTTTTCTCCAACCTGCACGCAATTCCTACTAGTATCAGTTAGTAGTTTTGCAGCTCTACCTAGCAGAAAACAGTCCAATAAAAACAATATTAGCTGATAACGGGCTCAAACATGGATACTGAATAGATAAATAAGATATCACCACTCTAAAAGGCCACCTTCCAGGGGTTTTCACCCTGCTCCTGGATTTACTAATGTTTTATACACGCTCTCTATTTAATCACTGATCTTTGCTCGCTCATTTCAAGTGCAAATAAGGTCATGAGCATTACAATGTTCTTTGGAAAGAACGGAAACACAAACTTATTAAGCCAAAACACTGCTCTGCTCCCCAGAACAAGTCAACACCTGGCTTTCTTCTGGAGAAGGTGATTAGTGTTTTGCCCAACATCCTAAATTATGGGAAAATGTTCACTGGAGACCTTTGTTTAAAATCCACAGAGGATCCATGATCTTAGATCTCAGTGAGAGTGAGCTTGTAAGATCCTCCAACTTCTTCAATCTGCAACTGGAAGGTATCTTCATTAGAATAGTGTTTCACAATGTTATCGTCCATGTTGACCAGAATTCTGGAAAAATAAAATAAGTCAGAGAAATGTTACTGTACTACATGCCAAAGACAGCAAAGGTGCCCTCAAATCTCAGAGAGCCTGGCCAGAGGTAACGCAAGATCCCTGCTCACCTGTCCCTGACCCATGGCTTCCTATGGTAGACCTAGTTGTCCTTACCCAAACCTGCCATCAGGGCTTGCAGCCATGCTTCTCAGATCTGAATGAAAGGGGGAGCTGGCTCCCGGAGCAGGGAGGGAGGGAGATCTCGGAACCGGTGGAAGTCCTTCAGAAGCTGCAGACACTTTGGAACCTCTGGGCTCTGGTTTGTTTGGCAGCTATAAACAATCAGCACAAAACCTACGCCTGATTGTTTCTTGCATTTGCATGGGAGTGCGCACACACACACAGGTGTCCTTAGCAGTGGTTTAACTACCATCAATTCAAACCTTTTGCAGTTATTCTGGTGGGTTAACTCTGCTATGAGAGCACAAGCCTTGAAACTAGATTCCAAAGGTGATTAAAGGATGTATTTTTCCAGCCAGAGGGACTTTGGGGAAGGGGCTAAGACACTGAAGTGACTTCAGAGGAAAAAAAAAAAAACAAACGAGAAAATTACTGATCAGACTACGTACTTCTATAGGACCCTTCTGGTCTTCTGCTCTATCAATGACATTGGAATAGGACTAGTATGTTGCATCCACACACACATCTTGGGGCCACACATTTTGGGGCCAGTCTTTTTTCAGTGGTGCCCAGTGACAGGACAAGAGGAAATGGGTACAAACTTGAACATAAGAAGTTCCACCTAAACGTGAGGAAGAACTTCTCTACTTTGAGGGTGGCAGAGCCCTGGAACAGGGTGTCCAGAGAGGTGATGGAGTCTCCATTCCTGGAGACATTCAAAACCCACCTGGACATGTTCCTGTGCAACCTGCTCTAGGCGGACCTGTTTTGGCAGGGGGGTTGGACTAGATCTCCAGAGGTCCCTTCCAACCCCATATCATTCTGTGATCTGCAAATGGCACTTGCATTGCACGGTGCATGGAGGAATTACAAAGCAGATTTGCCTACAAGTTTGAAAAAAGGAGTTCACATTCTCAGACAGTTGCATACTCACCCTTTTTTGCATTTTTTGAAGATTTTTCCTATTTTATCGAAAGGAACATCATACTTGTCAGATATCTAGAACAAAAGGAGGAAAGAAAAAAAGCATTTGTGAAGCAAGGAGGCTGCTGGCACTGCCCTCCACTTACAACTTTACTGAAAGGAACAATAAAAGCTCTGCAAATCAAAACCACCACTCTGTCCCATAAAGGCAATATTAAATCCTGAACTACGGCATAAGCCTACAGATGAGAACCCCGCCTCTACAGTCTGCCAACTTCTGTGCAAAAAATTCAATCACGTTCTAAACTTGGCCACTGGATTTCTCATACAGCACCTCCTGCTCCCACAAGGAAAAGCCCACACAGAAAAAAAAACCCCACCCCACATCCTGGTTCTCATCCTCTCTTGGCTCTCTCGTCTCTTCGCATATAGGAAACCATTTTTAAGTTCAGTGTCACAGGGATCAGGTGAAAACTAGTCATCACAGTGGCTGGCGCAGAAAGAAAATAACAACTGAGCAAAGACCTCAGCTGCTAAGGACAGGAGTGGAGCAGAAGTGTCCCCCTTACCCAAGAGGATGGCCTCAGTGTAAAACCACAGCCACTAACCATGGCACTTTTCATTGTAAAAACCTCCAGAAAATCAGGTCAGTAACTGAAGCCTGGTTTTACTTTGGTAAATTGCTCTTATCACACCAACAGTAAGTACCAAACCGATACGCCATTGCAGGAAGCAAATACACAGGGGGTTTCCTCCAAGCTACAGTTGTAAGTTCGTGCTTCCTTGCCTTTATGAAGTGAAACAACAAGGGTGCAGCTTCACTTTGGAGAGGACTTCATAGCCTTCACTCTCCCTCCCCATTAGCCCCTTCCTCCCGGCTGGCAAAGCCCCACAGCCAGGAAGAGAGAGAGACTCAGGTCACAGAACCATATCTGGGTCCCAAAACTAACAGCAGGAGCTGGCTGCGCAGCCCCAAGCCTCTTCTCCTCTAAGCATCGACAAGGCATTAGTCACAGAAAGAGGCAGCCAGAAACGTCAGTTTTGAGCTCGTGCCAAACATTACACCATTCCTTGGAGTTAAGCTCTGTACTTCCTTTGCAGCACTGCAGCAGCAGGGGTAGTGGAAGGCTATTTTGGAAGTCAAGCACCAGAGAGCAATTTCACGCACGTGTGCACAGATATATAAAAGCCTTCAAGCACACTCAGAAGCTGGGGCTTGGACCTCTTCATAAGCAGGTTATGAAAGGGGAGGGGAGGTCCCCAAACAAAGCTTTGAAAAACTGAAATAAACCCAAACCACTGAACACACTCTGGAAACCACTCTATCTTCTAATTAAAACACCCTCTCTGACATGAGGGACATCCACAGCGGGACTCTGTTGACCGTTGTTTGATGCAGCAAGGAAGAGACCTACACAGCTGCTTCTGCAGCTTGGCCAAAGCAGAGCCTGCATAAGAGGCGAGCCTAGGAGGTGCTCTCTCCAGCTGTGCCTATCATTTTGGGATTATCTCAGGTATCCAGTCATCAAGCTGGACACACCTGGACTTTCAGGAAGGCTGAGAAACACCTCCTTACACCCAGACCCCACAGATGTGGGGTAAGACACTTAAAAGTCCCTGCAGTCCCTTAATAATGAATTAAAGCATTATTTACGTTAATTTCCATGTTACTGAAAGCAAATTGGCCTTATGCTTCTTATCCAGAAGAGCAGGAATATGTGGACACAAGCTGCAACTGAGAGTCTAGCTCCTGTGATTGGTGTCTAAGGACTGGGTAGCAAGAGACTGCACTCGATTCCTCTCAACCTTATGGCAGGGACTATTAAACAGCTGTATCACTTACTGCTTCCATTAACCCTTTCAGAGACGGCGTCTTTAACATCAGTGCATCAAAGACTTCCTCTGACTCTTTTCGGACATACAGCAACACTGAAAAGCAAATTGGAGAGAGGAATTTACTACATAATTACTCCTCAAAAAATGTGTATATGACAATGGCTAGGTACAGAATAATATACATTGAGGATCTCATGAGGAGATATACACACAATATTCATATGTATTCAATATACATTGAAAATTGCATCAAAATCATGCATAGCTAGGTTAGCTCAAAATACACTTTTTGCACTCAGAAATACCGTGTGCTAAAACATTTTTATTGTCAAAATAGTTCTAAATTTTTCACTATTTGCTATTTTCTCTATTACTTCAAAGAAAAAGGTCATATTTGAAACACAAAGACAGAACCCAAAACACACAGCTTTGAGACTCTTGGGTATCTGCATTTCACAGGTCATCTGCCACAAGACTTTTGCACAGTAAAATGATTTGACACATGCTACCACAGCAGGTGAAGCCATCCTGGCCACCTTCTCATTTTTAAATAATTTATTTGTACAGTCCTCTGCTCATCCTACGCTGTCTTATTTCTCCTCCTACCCCTTGCCACGTTCCAGTAATATTCATACCACCCCAGCTGACATACAATGAGGACTTAGTCTCCTGTTAGGAGGGGAATGAAAGAATAAGAAACCCAATTAGGTAAGCAACCTAGTGTTCTCAAGCTAGCAGAGTCATTGTGTGTAACACCAGCCTCATCAAAACTGTATTAAGGCTGAGGAATAAGCCACAAGAGCAAGAAAGCTTGCACTTAACAGCTTTGTTGCCTTTAATCCATCTTCTAATGACTAGGTATTGCAGGCTGTTTACAAGGGTTCATCAGCCACAGCTTTGATACACCTGCAACACAGAGCAATTACTGACATATCTAATTGAACAAGGTGAACTCAGGACAGGACAGCACCTTGATGGGTTTCCTCTGCTAAAAGCAGGCTTAAAAAAGGAGGACTGTAGATTTAAAAAATGAAGGCAGTATACACCCACTCCCAGTTACAGCACAGGTCAAATGATACACCAGTCAAAGGAAAGAGAATCCCATGGGTCTCATTTTATGCCGTAAAGCAACAATAAAACCCAAGAAGTCTAATTTCCTTTTATAAAATGCATCCTTCCTTACTAGTTTATCCAGGAGTGCAACCCCATTAAAGTGAGACTTGCCAGACTTAACCTCTGCCGCATCACAAGTTTAATCCTTTAAGCTTTGTCATGGTCCTTCCACACACCACTGTCATCAGGCAGGTAACCCACTACACCATCTCCAAAGGTACCTCTCATCTCCTTCCACAGCATCACAGCAACATCCAATCCCACATCAAATTGCAAAGGTGGACAAGTTAAAAATAAGCAGAATATTCTCTAGTTTGGCTCTCAGTGGTGAACAGCCCATCTTCCGGCACCATGAAAGATCCAACAGTTTTATACCCAGAACCAGTTCTTGGCATTCATTGCTTAAAGTCCTGGAGAAGATTTCCAAAGTGTTTTGTAGTGGATTACATAATGAATTCTCTCCCCCAAGGATAGATTGGTAACTACCAAGGAGATCGGTAAACCCATGTCTCTTTCCTTACAGGTTCAGAGCCAATTATTGCCTAAGTTGGCAGAAAACCACAGAAATTTTGACACTGTAAAATATTTGCAGAGCTGAACTACATCCTAATATACAAACTCTTTCTATTATTGCTCAAAGCCAGAAAGATTAGGCTAAGGTAGTCTCCAAAATAAATTTAAAAAAACCCTTTAACCTCAGATGCATCTCTCCATCATGACAGAGAAATAATCCAATAGTTCAGTCTCCGAAAGAAGAAAATAATACCTCTTTTTGGTTCTTCTATTCTGGCCATCTTATTCGGAGTAGCAATAAAGTCCTCTTCCCCGATGTAGGCTCCTCTCTTCAGGTTGGAGCTGTCATTGACAGGGCAAAAAGTTAGCAGCAGTACAATTACAGGGACTCACCCCCCTGTCTGAGGGCAAGGCTTCAAGTGGGCTGAAGTAGCACAGCTCTTACCTTTCACCCTCCAGTTCTTCCGAAGCAACAGGAAGGACCTTTTAAAACAAAGGGGAGATTTTCTTGACATTCCCAGAAAAACACATGCTGAATTAGCTAGCTAGTGAGAACCTTACGTGGTACTCAGTCCTCGGAAAATACTACGAAGGGCTCTGAAGGCTACAAAACAAAGTTGCATAAGGACAGACCCATTAGCTGGAATAACGTGGTCTTGTCAGCAACGCGCTCCCCATCCCTCTAAGTGAGACCTGTTAATAGCAACTTAGCAATAGCTTTGTTTGTGTTAAAGGGTCACTGGCACGGAACAACAGTCCTGCTGCATGTGGCATGAGCAGAGGTCCAACAGCATCAAGTCAAAGGAGAGGGAAGCCCGAGCCTGTGGCAGGAGCAGCAAGGGACAGGCAGATGGCTCACCCGTAAGCACATCAGATACTCAGGCTGCCAAGCAGGGAGCCAGCCGTGGCTACTCTACTGGAAGTAAGATGCTTTGGTCCAAGTGATAAACATTGGCCTCCATTTTAATACACAAACTGTACTCATGCTTTTATCCCGAACTAGAATTCATTTCCTCTTATTATCTTTCAACCTTGTATCAAACAACACTTTGGCCCAATCTTCCAAAAGCCACTAAGCGTCATCTTTACCTCTTTTCATAAACAGAAATTAAAGGATCTGAAATGAGAGAGGCGGGAACGTATAAGAGCTAACTAGCTTTCTATCTGTACTGGCATAGAATTTTCTAACAGAGCTCAGTACTAGAGCATTCGTAGGAAAACATGCGGAAAAGTCAGCCTTACAGACGTAGTTTATTCTCCATTCCTGTTAGGAGTTTAGGCAATGTTCTTAAAGAGTAAGGTTTAGATTCTGCTAGAGCATGCCAGGACTCCCAGCACAGAAAGTTCAAGGTTTTGAAACTTGGTTGCGCTCTAATTTTTTTCCCTTCCAGTTTCCTGTCAGCTGGGGCTTTCCAGGAACGCGGAGGCAGGGCACTCTGGCAGCAGATCACAGAGCTGACACACTTGCCAGTTCCACAGAGTGGCTTTTCACCCCGCAGCAGCAGGCTGGAGGAGCCCCAGGCCTACAGCAGCGCACCAGGAACCCAGCGGATTTTACAAGAGAAAACCAGCCTGCAGTTCATTCAATGAACTCTCGACTGGAGATGGCTTTGGAAACACTATTTCAAGCTCAAGGAAAAAGGAGTTCATAGGCAAATAATTTATTCACAAAACAGCCCCAGTTAACCCCAGCCAATGCTCCCATTGACTAGGAGCAATGTCATTTGCTCGCATGAGGCTCAGCCTGGATTTGTTTACGGCACCAGAGGAGACACTCTGGCATTTCGTATCTACGTACATACACACAGCATCCCAGGCTTTTTGCAAATACATCCCCCACAGCCCTCCTCATCCCCACACCCACGACCTTTACTTACGTGACCCCCGCGCTGAAGATTTGCAAAGTGAACATCAGGAATGAAAAGGACTGGCTGAGTGTCCAGATCCATGAAGGGCTTGAAGATGGTGATGTCGGTACGTTTGTGTGAGGGAAGCATTGGCACTTTGACATCAGAAACTGCAGAGAGACCAAAGATTGGAATAGAGGATAGTGAAGACACGGATGGGGCTGTGGCTTTCCAACATGATTTAAGAGGCACATATCCTGTTTAACAAGGATACTCGGCAGTCAGGATCAAAGGGAGAAGCTCCTGCAGTAGAGGAGTTTGAAGCTGGATTGTCTACCTCTCAGATGAACGTCTGGACCTGAAGGAAACCGCTCTTTTCACAGAGGAGTAAGCTTTTGCTCCATCTCTGCAAGTGAGCTGCTTGAATTTCTTCAGATATTAAACTGGGCCAGAGAATGGTCTGACCACTCACCCCAACAGAGACACACAGGTCTCCTACGTACCAAGCGCCACAGAAGCACTATCACACTTCAGGGGTGGTACAAATACTATTTCTTGCAAGATGTGACATTTGGAGTTACATTTCAATTCCACACTTTCAAATTTTACATCTTTTGTTCATTCTGGTCACCTCAAGCTGCCAGACCCCAGTCCATCCCCACCAGGACCAGCACTGTCTCCCCCGGAGCACTTTGGTTCTCACAATGCCCCAGCTGATCTGACACAAGCCACTGACTGCACAGATTTCACCAGCAGAGACCCGTTTAGGAGAAAGCGAGGCAGGAGGTGCCTTAAAACTGGACGTCAGGCATCTTTGTGTCAAACTAAGCCCAGCTGAAGACTTCCACTCCTTTTACCAAGTGGAAACATTTTGATTTTGGGTCAAACTGACTGCAAGCAGAACACTTCACTTCTCATGTCCCCAGTGGAAAATATACTCTTTTTCTCCTTGCAAAACTGATTTTTTTTAAAAGATTGCTTAATCCCTGTAGAAAATAACTTTGTCGAGCAATCACAAGCTATCTCTGCTGAGTCCATGCACACACGGCATTTGTGATCCTTGGGGTGGGTATAAATAGCTTATGGCTTAAAGCAATCAAAAACTTCCCACACAAGAGCAAAACAGCAAAGGATTGTACTTTCCAGGAAAATGAAGGTCACATCAGGCTAAACCCAAGCCTAGGAAATTCACACTGGAAAGCAGCTTTTGTAACATCATAAGATCCTGGAAATCTGTATTGAAACTGTCTGCACTTCACAGCCATTATGCAAAGGGCTGCACGCAGTAATCTCTTGGGAGTCGTTGGGGCTACTCCATTTGTGAAACGCTAACAGTGTGCTAAACCTGCCTTTTACACCACATACTTTGGGAAAAAGCCCAGAAACCCAGCCCTTTCTCTAACTGTCCTTGAACAAGCGGGTTCCCTCTTGGCATAATCTTCTTCTGAAGCTGCTCCAGCAGCCAGTACCTGCTGCGTCAGGAAAATCCTGCCCAGCAAGCCGTGAGGTGCCTGCTTGTTGAACCAGTTGGACTGTGAAAACCACGGCTCTGGCAAGCACACAGAGCAATGCCAGGGAGAACACACACCTGCCCCGTCCAAAGGAAGAACAGGGAGATACATTTCCCTCTAAGCAGCTCTGCTGGTGAATAACTAGTCAGCCAAACACAGGACCCGTTGCAGTCACCTCCAGCAGTTAAAGGAAAGATGCTCAGCTGGAAGAAGCTCTACAGCCTTTACATACTACAAGTGCTGAGGCCTTCACATAGAATCATGGAATGGTTAGAGTTAGAAGGGACCTTAGAGATCATTGAGTTCCAACCCCCCTGCCCTGGGCAGGGACACCTCCCACCAGACCAGGTTGCTCAAAGCCCCATCCAGCCTGGCCTTGGACACCTCCAGGGGTGGGGCAGCCACAGCTTCCCTGGGCAGAGAAGTTTCGTCTTCTATTGAAATTATTTACCAAGGACTGCTTTGCTCTAGAAGAGTGAGCATAAGACTGGGAGGCTGGAGGCTCAGTCCCAAGGCTGTTGCCACCACCTTGCTGCACAGTTACAAACACATTTTTAACGCAAGTTAAAACTGAGTTTAGGATCCACCTGGAAACACTTGGAACAGCTCCAGCACTTCCTGCCACACGTTGCTGCAGGGGCTCCAGCAGTGCCTAAAAATCACACACCCTGCCATTTCAACTGCTAAAGAACATACCTGACTGAAAACATAACAGGATCCTGTCTCGGACATGAAGAACTAGGTAAGTCTTAAGTGACTCGGTATGTTGCAAAACACAATGAATGGTTCCATAAGCAACTGCTTAAAACAAGCACTATTCCATAGAGGATAAAAATTGACTTAGAGGTCTACTGCACAAGATACTTCTAATCAAAACGAAATCTAATATCTAAGATACCAATGGAATAATTTCTACTTACAGGCATTCAACTGAGAGCTGGGGTCAGTGCACTTGCCTTTTCTTTTGCTTTGCTTTCGCTCTTCATCCCTGATCTTCCTCTCTGCTCCCTGTCAGACAAGAGATTAAGGGGGAGGGGAGAGAGAGAGAGAGTGTGTTTTTAGTTTTTTGGTTTTTTTTTTTCCAGCTGCAGAGCCAGGAACAACGATTCTTCCAGAGCCATGTTTGTGGCGGTCAGCCCCGCGGTACGCCAGCTGCAGGTTTGCCAGAGTGTGCCAACTTGGAGACTTGCCCTGTGTTTACTTTCAAGTCCCGTCATCTAATGAAATCCAATAACCACATCCAGGATGCAAACACTTTCTTTTCTTTCCAGTCAGATGGGGATATGATGACAAAAGATACCCACAGCTGTAACAACTGCATGAAATGTGAGATAAAATAAACCTGAAGTGCTTAAAACAATAAAAACTTGGAAGTTTCCTCAGTATGAAAGTTCACTAGATCATCATTAAATCCTGATCTGTAAAAATCAAGCCACACTTAGATCACCAAGTGCAAGATATCTTCCAGCACGTTTGCACATAGAGCCAGCAGCAGTTATACCAGCCTTCACTGATCTCTAGCTGAAGACAGGAGTAATTATAAAGCAGACATTACTACTTCTCTTTTTATTGGGGCCTGACTATGTGGGAATCCACAGATACCTAACCAGGTTCTTGCCACAGTTCCCGGCCTTCCAAACCAAGCAGTGGTGGGGAGAGAACTATGTTTTCTGCATGGTGCAGGCAGCTATGACAGAGAGAGAAGGAAGGAATAAGGTTTATACTGGAATCATGTTCATTCCTCCAGCTCTGCCCAGTCCTCCTACGTGACTGTGGGTTAAGGCAGGGATGTCATGTTGCCAGCTGCATAAGGTAGACACAGTAGATCCCCAACATTCAATCCTGATGGTACCACCAGATTGCTGCTCAAGCTGGTATACACAAGTTCTACCTGTCTCCCAACATCCTCCTGCAAAGCAAGGCAAGAGGTAACAGTTATCTGGCCAAAGGAAGCCATTATTCCTCATTCACACCCCTGAAAAGCTGCCAAAACACACCCACATCCTTGGACAGTGCTGGAGGAAAACTAGATTAGTTACGGTGAATGAAAGGACAAAAAGCATGTGGCAATGGGGTGGGAAACAGTACCCAAGGCAACAGCCCTCCTAATCCCCCAGTAAATCAATACCCTGTAGGTGACCAGATGCCTACGCCAGCTAGGAAGCAGTGGGCATGTTTGCACTAGCAATAAAAAGGAAAATTAGCCTAAATATTTGATGTGCATTAACATATGTCACCTTTTCTCCCACCTAACAGCAGGGACACAAGCAGTCTCAGGCACCTGCTTTAGAAAAAGAGAAAAAAAATTACTAATGAAGACACAGTCATTACCAGCTTCCTTTGGCCCCGTAAAGCCGATACAGCCTACTACAGTGAAGACACCCCACCTAAGCCTCAGCACAGTTGGACCCACATGCCTCTGCAACCTCCCTTACCACTTCCCTTACCACAATAGTCACATCTCAGCTTGACAGCAGAAAGATCAGATTCAGCCCCAGCCCCGTTTTTTACCTTTCACGTGGAAATAACAAACTTCTGCTACTCATAGAGAACAGCACCCGCTTCTTCGTGGAGAATGTGCTACAAAATGTGGACACACATTTTGAGGAAGCCTCTGCCCTCCCATACCTACAGCCAGTGTCCTGCTTGGAAGTCAACTTGTTCCAGGCTTGAGGGGCCCAGGTAAACACATCCCAAATTCCACAAGCAAAAAGAGAAAGTTGTGTCTTGATAACAGGCTTTTCTGCCTTGCCAGCGGAGCTCAGCAACAGCCAGGATCAGATACTTTTGAAGAAAAAACACCGGCAATTCTGTATTCTGCAGTTATGGAATAAATAAGCTTGTAAGAAAGAAGTTTCATCGACTTTATCAGAGAACAGCCTACAGTCTGAAAAGCAAGATTTCACACATTTGCCTATGTGTTAAAGGCTGCAGGGTTTTTTGTTTTTGTTTTTGTTGTTGTTCTTTCCCTCAAAGTCCCCAGTTGCGTAAGGGACTCTTGGACCGAGAAAGGAAAGCGGCATTTTTGGGGAGAGCTGCCATCCCTCCCTTCTGCAGCGAAACGTGATGTATTTGATAGAGCAATGGAGATGCAGGGAGTGGGTACGACATCAAGTTATGACACGCTGGGATCTGGACCCTTCATGGTACTGCAGGATTCCCCGCTTCCACACACAGGCTGTGTCAGCCAGACCTGCTCCAAAGCCACAGGGCTGCTCCCTGGCCCCCCTCCACACGCTCTCACACACTGGCTGCAGCTCTGGCACACAGCCCACGAACCATTCAAGTTCTTCCTCTGCCCTGTGGCCCCAGAAGCCGAGCTGCCAGAGCACACTGGTGGACAAAAAATTGGACACGAGCCGGTAGTGTGCACTTGCAGCCCAGAAAGCGAATTGTGTCCTGGGCTGCATCAAAAGAAGCGTGGCCGGCAGGTCTCGGGAGGTGATCCTGCCCCTCTGCTCCACTTTCCTGAGACCCCACCTGGAATACTGTGTCCAGATCTGGGGTTTCTGTCACAGAAAAGACAAAGAACTGTTGGAGTAGGTCTAGAGGAGGGCCACTAAAATGGTCAGAAGGTTGGAATACCTCTCCTGTAAAGAAAGGCTAAGAGACTTGGGGTTGTTCAGCCTAGAGAAGAGAAGGCTCCAGGAAGACCTTATTGCAGCTTTTCAATATACAAAGATGGCTTATGAGAAAGATGGGCCTGTAGTAACAGGGACAACGGTTTTAAAATGAAAGAGAATAGGTTTAGATTAGATGCAAGGAAGAAGCTTTTTTACAATGATGGTGGTGAGGCACTGGAACAGGTTGCCCAGAGAAGTTGTGGATGCCCCATCCCTGTAAGTGTTCAAGGTCAGGTTGGACAGGACTTTGAGCAACCTGATCCAGCGGAAGACGTCCATGCCCACAGCAGCAGCACTGGGCTAGATGACCTTTAAAAGGTCCCTTCCCACCTGTATTCTGTGATTATGCAAACAAACAAAGGAACAATCTCCATGTTGCTGCCCATCTGCATCAATGCTGCCTTGCACCATCTCTCTCCTTCCAACAGCATCTCATTCACTTATTCCTACCATCCTATAAAAACCTTCCCATAGCACTGCCCGTCACTTCAGGAGTAACAGCAGGTCCCAGAGGGCAACATTAGCTATAGTCTGTTAAATCCTGTATTTAACCTTCTCTGTGTGGGTGCTCTGCTGAGGCACCATTTACAGCAGAGCACCTATCTCTGGGACAGGTCACCCCCACCCCCACGTGGCCCAAATATTGCTGGGCCAAGCCTGAACAAAGCTGGTGCTGTAAACATGCCACAGGATGACACCATTATGCCCATCCTGCTTTACTCAGGTCTTGAAACCACACAGCAGTAGATGAAAACCAAACATCCTGGGCACCTGTGGACCCCCTCCCACAGAGAGAGAAAAAAGGGGAAGACATGAAGAAACTTAGTCTCAAAAACCAGAAACAAGTATCAGCAGCTTTCCCTTCCACCCCAAGCATGGGAATTCTCCTCCTTCACTCCTTTCCCATGCAAAGGACGCTGGACAACATTATCTAAACTGTTTGACCTTCTGTAGGCTATCTATTGATTTATACACACAAAAAAAGAGACAGCAGAGAGCTGCCATGCCAGTGTCTGGGTTCAAAGTCAGTTCAGGCGTGCAATGGAGGCACAGCCTTAGCAGACAAAGGAATAGAGGGGACCTACACAGAGCTGTCCCTGTTAGGTGGCCACACCATCTTCATTTTGTGCTGTTTTTTCCAACAGACCTCCACAGGACAGACTTGGCCCTCCACGAAGAAAACATGGGTCACAGCATTTCTACAGTAAGAGTGGCCACAGGAGGACAAACACATTAAGGACTGCAATACGTGTGGATGCTATAGTACCGACAGTCCTATAAACATTCAAGACCAGCCGATTGATTAGCCAAGATTCAAAGCAGGGCAAAAAATGGGTGCTCTTTCTGAAATGCCAATGCTCTTACAGGAGCCTGCAGAAGGTGGCCAGGACTGGGGTCTAAGAGGCAGTACCTGCAGCTGTAAGGACACAGGTCTGCTCACAGCAGCACTCACCCAGTGCCTCAAACAAGCATTTGAGTACACAGTTTGATTCATTGCTGTGACAAACTTTATTCAGCTTGTCAGCCTCCATCCCCAGCTCCCATCGCCAGACCCGACCCAGGGCTGAAAGGCAGCAAACTTCAACACCATTTCTATAAATGCAAATTGCAGAATCATCAGGCATCAACCTCACACTGGTTGCACATTCACAGAACGAGCAGCAGTCAGATTAAAGACTGACAAGTAATCTTCGCTCCTTCCCTTCCTCCCTCCCCTTTTAATTCAGGGCCAATTTGCGAAATACCTGGAGGAATAAAATAGGACGAAAGGCCAAAATCCCAAAGGAAAATAAAAGATACACTGGCATGACAGTACTAATAGATTTACTGAGATTTATGGTATAGACTCAAATGGTTTCCTTTAAGCTATGTTGTCATGGCTTAGGCTGGGCTGGACACTAAACAAATGACAGTGTCCCCTTCTGGGATTACACATCTACCCTTTTATTAACCATTTTGTCTTATTAGCAGTGGCACAAGCCTGTCAGTAATTTTAGCACAGTATCAGAATTGACTGGACATCTTATGAGTAAAAGATCCCCCCCCTTCCCTGCAGCAAGTCTATACTCGGTGGTACTGTAGAGAATACAGGTTGATAACATACAAGAGTCACAGATAATGGAAGAGTTTTAGATGACACACTTGCCTCAGTCTCATTTTAGAGGAGGAAAAGGAAGAAAAAAAAAAAAAGAAAAAAAGGCCTGAAGAACGCCCATGAGACCAAAGCCTTTTAGGCTTCCTGGCAAGCCTTTAAGATAGCTTTGGAGAGCATTCCTTAATTCCCTGGTAAATTCTTCACAGAAATCATCACAACAGAAGCCATCTTCAGGAGGCACTTGAAGGAAGATGACTAAGTAGCTTTACACTGGCTGGCAGCTACAGGCAGCTTCTCCCAGCCATGCAAGAAAGCAGAGGGGCCTATTTAAAAGCATATAGGCAAACAATAAAACACACAGGATGAGTCAGTTGCATGCTACAGCTGAGGCAGACTGCAGAGGGCTCCATATATTTTTGGGAGGCAAGTGAAGCAACAGCGCAGGAGATTAATATTTGCGGCAGTGTCCTGAGGGATGACAACAAGGCAAGACCATACAGTATGTAACCGGTGCAAAGCTAGCACAGGACTTAGGAGCTGGCACCACGAGCCCATCTCAAACCTGCAGCTGCACAGAGAGGTATTCGAGATATCACTCACAAAGAGTCTGTGCTATGAAGATGGAGTCTGGTGCGAAGAATGAGAGGCCATAATCAAGTAGGATGCCAGCAAAATAAGGAGTCAGTGTGGTTCACAGCCATCAAAAGGAGGACTGGGGAAGTCCAGGCAGCATTTATCCCAGCATGGAAAGATCTTGGTCACTTGGAAACAGCAACATTGCATATTACTTGCTCTGTTCCTTCAAGAGACTGCTCAGGCAGGAACAGGTTACAAAGACTGGGAAAATTCCTTTCTTCGTAAACTCAGTTAAGCTTTTACAAGCGATTTCAGCTTCACAGCTTCAGGTGTACAGTGGCTATGGGAAAGGTGTTAATTCTCTGTGCTAAACGCGTTAGGCAGAGCAGTCAAATTACAGCACCCATACAGCTTATGAACAGGCTTTGTTATACTGCTGTACCTCACAAAGGCACAATGAAGACAGCAACATTTCCTGTTCACAAGATGTGCAAGTTATCGGTTGGGGTTTTTTGCTGTGTTTTTAAATTTTTTTTGTATGTTTGTTGGGTTTTTTTTGTTACTTGGTTGTTTTTTTAATAACAAATATAGTAAGAACACAAGAAGAAATTTAAAAGGACCAGCAGGACATAGCTTGGGCAAAAAGACAAGCCTTCACTTGCTCCAATCAATTGCAATGATTTCTCCTCCTGAAGGCGCTCTGCAGGACTTTCCAGTGTCTGGAGTACTGACAGCCAGTCTCCTGCCACTGACTGACCTTTCTCCAAAGTCAATGCTCAGGAAGACTTCTCAGTGCTCCAGCATTTTTAGAGCAGCAAATTTATCTGGGGTCATCATAACATCTATGAGCCAAGTAGAAGTGGTTCAAATTCTTTTCTTGCAAAGGCCAAACGCAGATGGGAGTTTTCAATGAGCCAAAATAGCAAGTGACAGAATTAGAAGGAAAAAAAAAAAGCTGCTAAGCTGTGGAACAGCCTTTCCCAAGGGTCACTGGCACATTGGCCTAATCTTACCTTGTCGCAGAAGACTTTAATCTGGCAGTAGGCTCTGTGGACAGGTTTGTTACTCCTGTTATTGTAGCTGTAGGTGTCAATCTGAAGATTCAGGGGTAGGCCTTTAACTCCCTTCTGAGAGGAGAAATCCGTGCTGAGGCAGTTCACAGAAATGAAAACCTGTAGAAGAAGAAAGCAGCACCCGTCAGTGGTGACACACAGACTCCCGGCTAGCCGCCGAGCGAGGGAATACTCGGTGAGCGCAAAGATCTAAACACTGGTCCTTGCCACTATAAGTAGGACTTTCTATCTTCTGAGAGATCAGGTAAAATCCACAAGATGCAGTGTTACATTCTTAATCCTTTATATAAGCCACTACAAGGGACAAAGCCACTTTGTCCAGAGTGAATTTCAACGAACTCTCAAACATTATGAAGACTTCACCCATCCTTCCCAGATATTTCTGCCCAAGAGATCTCCAACTTTTTGCAGCAGTAACCCTCCTGCACCTGATCCTCACTGCCCAGTGTTTTACCATCATGGTAAAAACACAACTGTGTTTTGGAAAAATCTATGTTACTTTACGCAAGTTAAAACAAAGCTTTCCATGAGTTTTATGTAAGCTGCTGAGAGCGCAACTTATGCTTGAAACTACTTGGGGATTTTGGTTTGGTTTTATTTTTTATTTGTTTGTTTCGTTGGGATTTTTTTTTTTAAATGACATTAAAAGCTTTTAAAAAAAGTATTTAGCAACAAGTTATCTTTAAACACAGGAATAACACCGTTATTTCAGTGACAGAGAGTTTCTGGGCTTTACACTTTAGAAGATGAACACCTTTTTGAATATTCCCCAGTAAGACCTACAAGACCCTGTTAACGTTCAGATCAAAAGGGAAAGAGCAATATTTTCATTATTCTAATTAAAAAATTGAATTATGGGGAAAATGGATCAAGAGTGATTTTCAACATATCTAATTTCATTTTCATAATTGCCTAAGAAAATCCAACCAACCCCCAACAACAACGCACAACCAGAGAACAAGCCAAATGCTGCTTAACAGAAGGAAGAAATACCCTGTGTGGATGCGGACAGATAGACCCGAGTACTTTGTATCCAGAACGCGCACGATTCTCCAGACACAACCCTCATTACTGGCACATCTAAGAAGAAGCTGCAGTGATTAACTACCAGGAATTTATGAGCTACCAAGACCTGCAATGGCTCCTCTCCCCTTTGCCTCAAGAACAAAGGCTGGGAACCCACCGCTTAAAATAAATAAATAAATAAATAATCCAAGCCCTGGGAGTCTGAGCATCTTGGCGGGGATTTTGCAGGCATACTGTCCCACCACCTGATCGCTCACTTATTGCCCTAGCACCCGTTTGACCGGCTCTGCAGTGAGTGAGTGCCACCTCCCGGAGCCATCCCGGTGTTGCAAAGTCTCGAGGCAGGTTTTGAAAAGCTTATGGGTTTGGGTTGGATTTGTGGTTTTGTGAAGTGCTTATCACGGGCTTCTTCGCACAGGTTCTGCAACATCCTTTACTAGTTTTAACAAAAGAGGGGAAATGGAAATCTAATAACTTTCACCAGATTAGGGATATAAGCTCTTTTCTCCTCTCCTCCCCATATATAACACAGTGGCATAAAAAGCCCGGGGGAGGAAAAAAAAAATAAAATAGAAGAATAGCATAGATAAGCATCATCTCATAATAACTTGTCTGAATGTTTGAGATTCACATGCAACTTCTTGCAGCCCCTGTGAGCACCAGTCACCCCAGAGTGGTGAGACACCAGCTCGGCAAAGAGCCCCCATCCCTTCCCTCGTGCACACACACTGCCTCAGAGATCTGCAGCGTCCCCACCGAGTCCCGCTCGTGCGAAGGGACATGGAGATGTGTGAAACTAACTCACACCAGCGTGGCATGCCGGCAGAGACCCACCACCAGCCCCCCGACCTGTGCTGCTGGTTCCATGGTGGCCTGAGACAGGACGACAGCTCTGAAGGTGAGACCACGCTCAATGCCCACTCGCCTCCAGCCTGTGCCTCAGCCCCCAAACTCCCGTTGTTCCAAAGACTGCTTTTTTTTTTTTGGAAAGCGCTAAACACACCCCAAATCGCAGCCAGAAAAATTATTTTCAAACAAGCTCTTTCCAATCTTCCCCAGACTAACTCCAATGATGGCTTTGCCAGCTTTCATCCACCCCGCTTCTCTTTTTGCTGCCTTCAGCTTTACGAGGGCATTCTGCTCGCGGCGCTGGCGCACCCCGGGGGAAAGCTTCAAGGCGTTTGAAGAGCTGCCTTCACCCGCTTCGGAGCTAGGTAATCAGATGTATGCACAGCCTGAATACATTGTGTTCCCTGAGCAGGGGTTTTGGTTTTTCAACAAGAGCCCCAGCCCTGGTGTTTGCATATTTTTACATTTTAAATTTTCATTTTAAATTTTTTTACCCGTACTGAATATTCACACACAGCTCTCACGTCTGTACGGAGAAATGACTGCATTCTACAAGAAAACATGCCCGAGCAGCCACATGCTTAAAACCACCACAGCCTCAACGTTTCTGTGAAATCCCTCGTTTGAGTTTCACGCCACTGGACCTCCATGAGCAGCATCAGCCACCAGTTCCCTAGCAAGCAGTGTCACTTTTTTACTAGGTAATTCAGGTCTCTGATTTCAGTTTTCATAGCTCACCAGCCACGCAAAGCCCACGCAGCTCACTGGGCTGAAGGTAGAAGCGTTGGTCTCAGCACAACGACACATGCTACGGCAGCAGAGCTGCATGGGTATCCGATGGGAACTGGGATTGCCTGTCAGATGACAAAGATTATCCTCCTACTTTAGAGTCTCCTCATTTGATTAGCTTTGACTTTAAGCAGCTGACTTCATTTTCATGCCATTTAAGTCTTTGGGACTCTGGGCAGGAGATGACAACCAAAACCTAATCACCTCTCTGAAGAAACAGAGCGCCAGCCTGCCTTCTCCTGTTCGTACAAAGCCATTTCAGTTCAAAAGGATTGTCTAGTCCTCCCTACCCACCTTGTAATTCCTATTTTTGAGCAACTTCAGGTTGCCTCTAGTTCCACAAAAACGGAGTTTTAGTGAACAGCTTTTCCAGTCTGGGCTAAAGCAGTTTCAAGCCAGATGCTTTTTGTTCAGGAAGATTTGACTTGCGCTTGAAACGTAAGGCCAAGTGACTGCGCCAGCTACATCCCCACCCCAAAATTGCCAGAAGAAAGAAAAACGTAACCGCAGAAGTTGCTCTGCGTCTTCAGCCTGCTGAGCAAGATTCCTTTTCATGTGTCCAACCTATTTTTCTAAGGGCAGTTCCGCATTCTCAGCTATATTAAGATTTGTTGCTACTTTTAAAAAAAAAAACCACCACACATTTTCATCTCACCTCCCAAGATTCAACATAAAGACAGCACTTAAAAATAGAGTATTGTCAAGTCCAAGCACTTACAAACGTGAGTCAAGCCCTCAAAAGTTACACAGATTTTCTTTAAAATGGAGATTTCTAAAAGGATTAGAAACCTGTTCTCAAGTCATTTCACTTGCTCGGCAGTTAAGCCTTTAGTCTACGTTTGAATCATATTTCCAGGCTTTTCTCTCCAACCAAAGCCAGGCTTTATTTTCCCTTTTTTTTTGTTGATTTTTTTTCAGCCTTTTAAAATTGTTATGAATGAAAGCCGAGATTCTCATCCAGACAAATGGCTTCACAATGGCATGGTTTAAAGATAAAACACCAAATGGCATGAAACCTGTGAGCTGGTACAAGCTGTTCACCCCACATGTATCTGGTGACTGACACCCCAACACACTACAAATGTGTTATGGCTGCCCCATCCCTGGAGGTGTCCACGGCCAGGCTGGATGGGGCTTTGAGCAACCTGGTCTGGTGGGAGGTGTCCCTGCCCAGGGCAGGGGGGTTGGAACTAGGTGATCTTTAATGTCCCTTCCAACTCTAACCATTCTATGATTCTAAACCCTCCTCCTCCACCCAACGCCAGGCTGGGTTTCCTGAAGCCTGTGTGGCAGAGGAGCAGCAGTACCAGCTGCACACAACGAAAAGACCGAAGGCAGGAGGATTAAAGCACCTCCTCCGGGATCATGCTGGAAGTCAGCGTGGGAAGAAGCCAGATCTCATGACTTCCCAGCCTGCTTTAACCACCCGGCCATTCGCGCCCCTCCTCACCTAACTCGGGGAGAAACTCACCATGTGCCTGCGTTCATACCTACGAGAAACAATCTTCCATTTTAATAATGCAGAAAAAAAAAAATTAATCCGGCAGCTCTGCTGTGTGCCCTCAAGGAAGGGCAGCAGAGACAGCCAAGTTCTTTCCACACAGCACCTTTTTCTAACAAGATCTGCCTTTCAAACAAACCAGGAAAAACAGGCATAATTAAAGGGCAATCAAAGCGCTGCAGGAACCTCGCTGTCAGCGAGATGAAAGATGCCTTTTTTAAATGAAGGCTTGCGTACCCAGATCTCCTCTCCTTGGTTTATCTTGGACGCCATGCTCTTTTGTCACACAAAAAGCACCAGCAATTTTTTGATTAGTCCAAAGGCTACATATGCAGCAGCTTTTTTAGATGAAATGTCACCTTGTAGAGCCTCTTCTGACTCACTGCAAAGCACAGTTGAAAAGGAACGATATGTAGGGTACACAGCAACAATGTCTGGACTGCCATAGGTAATGGCAAGCAACTCCGATGGGTACTAGCCCACTGCAAGCTCTGGCCAGTCCCCAGCACATATAGCTGCAGGAAAGACTGATGGCCATGTAACAGATCTCCCCGTTGTGCACTGCCTTGTACGTCCTTCTGGGTAAGACCCTACGCAGACAGACTTGGGACTATTCCAGCCTGTCCACCTTGCTCCACATGGTTTTCACTTCAACCGAGGACAGCTAAATTGAATTCACCTCCTCTTTTTATGCTCCATTATATCTTTGTACCCAGAGGATGCAGACATCACTCAACAATCCAAGTCCCTTAGGTGTTTTTTTCTCTATTGAGAATTCAGATAAAACTTAAGCTCTATTCTAGCACTAGTAGGCAAAAGCCTCTTAATTTAATGTTATAGTCAACTTAAGATTGTCAGGATGCTTTCGATTTCGGATTACTGTGTTTGGACAGAATACAGAGTTTGGAGCCTACAACATGACAACCAGGGACAGGTTAAACTGCAATGAGATTCTTTCCAGGGAACGCACTTGAATACTGTTTTCTTGACCTTGGCTAAATAATTTCCATGTCCTGCCCAAGACACAGCAGGCAAAGGGATTCCAGTGTGTCCTGGGACCATTTCCCCAGCACAAAGGCAGCATGTCTCACCTGGGGACTGATGGCCACACACCCTACTCGCAGACCAGCCCTTGCACAACGAGACTCACAGGACCTACGCTCCCTTCTCACTTTGCCTTCCCTCAGACCAGCAAGGCCATTCCTGTGGTCTCCAGCCGGGGAAGGCAGCAGACACTGCACAGCTGACTCGACCTATGAGTTATTTTCACTTTTTGCAGGATGAGGGTTTCTGTGGCCCTTTAACTGAACTGACCTGAACAGAAGCCTTCGAGGCTACCGCAGTAGATTAAAAAACAGAGGAACAAATAAGGTAAAGGACCCATCAGACCTAAATAAAAGGTCTTGGATATAGACTAGAAGACTCAAACCAACCTCCTCCTCTTCTGCCAGCAGAGACTTCCTTGGCGGACCAAGACATGCACCATCCAACCCTAGGGACCAGGAAGCTTCACAGCTATTACCAAGGCCAGGACAGAGCTGCTCCCCACCCTGGCTGCCAGCAGGAATCCTGGGAATGTCAACACAACACCCAGCAGCCACCAGGTTGGTTGGTCTCCCACAGCTGCATGCACAATTCAGGGTTATGCAGCTGCATGGTCACAGCACTCCTTTCTGGCTAGTCGAAGGAGCAGTCCTAAGCCCAAATTCCACAAACAGCTCATTTATCAGCCCTCCGCTAAAGAAAAAATTACCCGGAAACTCAAAGGTTGTTATTAAATGCTGACGGTGGCTGAATGCATGTGGTTTCTTTAAAGGCTTGGACAAATATAAACATAAAAGGGTAAAATAAAGGGTCTTTTCTGAAGATTTACCCACATGGATGTGCACAAGGTAGGCCTTAATGTACTTCACCTGTGCTGTGAGCTGGCTGGATGCAAATCCCATCCAGCCCAAAAGCCTTATCAATTGGACCAGCACAGGTCCAAGCCCTTCGAGAGGCAGAGCTAACCTAGCTACGTGGCTTCCAGGGTTGGCACCAGGTCACGGGCAGGCAGCTTGGAGTGCGGGCAGGGCAAGCACAGGTCTGCCTGCACACATCCGCAAAGGCATGTCCTAAGAAAGCAGGGCTGGGAAGAGTGATCTGTCTTTAAACGAAGGAGGGAAAAAAAAACAAAACCAACAAAACACACAACCACACCACACTTTGGTACAGATCACCTGAGAGGTGGGTAATCTTACTGCTCTCACATTCGTTTCTTCACCTCCCACATGCGCCACAGGTTTTGCATCAGCAGGAGGCAAGCCAGGAAAGAGAGATAAAAAAAAATAAATTGGGCAATTCATGCACCTGTGGGCTCCCCAGCCGCCTCCTGCCTTTGGGATCCGACACTCCAAATAAGGTTTGTCTGGCAGATGTGTGATAGGGCCGCATCCGCTCCAGCTCCGCTCAGCCAGACCCAGCACCGTCCCGCTCGCAGCCCCGGGAAGTTAGTTTGCATTCAAAACCTACCAAGCCCAATTTGGGTGACTGACACAAAACACATCGCGGGTCCCACACCACGCCAAGGAATGCCGAGTGGGAAATAGGACCCAGCCCCGGATGAGAGAACATCCTTCTAGCAAGTTCACTCCATCAACAAAACGAATGAATGGTAATGAAAGGAAAATACATATTCCTGCTCAAAGAGCAATGCTGATTGTTATTCCAACCTGTTCTGAGGCAAGGAAATACAGGAATGTCTCTGCTCGCAACACGTGGGAAACCCAGGGATAGAGATTCCCAGTCCTACCGATCCTTCCTCCCACCCCACGCTCTGGTAAGATAAAGGTGCAGGGCCAGGCGTCAGCTTTTGTTGGATTGGTAAGAAAAGTAGTAAAAAAAAAAGTAAAACCAGCAGTTTGGCAAAAAAATTAATGCAATATGTTAAAAAGATAAAAAAAAACAAAACAAAGAATCCCCAAACAAAAACCACCCCAATCCCCTCCACCAAATAACCTCGGCAAAAAAAAAGCAAAAAACAAACCAAAAAACCCCAATGCAAAACTGAAAGAATTTCTGAAAATGTCTGAAGTTTTGCCATCAGGTATGAAAGGAATGGAAAAAAGGAAAAAACATCACCTCCCAGTTTTCTCCAGCTTTGGGACACACATTGTGAGCTCCACAGTTGGTTACAAGTCCAGAGAGATGGTTGAGTCTGGGACACCAAGTTCTGAAGAAAGACTGAGTTGAAACCTGCTTCTAATTTGCAAAGCGTAAAATCAAGGGCAACACATGTTTGTTTTTAAGAAAACCCAGGACAGAGTAGGGAGAGGTCTGTCTGTATTAGGAGGCAGGTAACCAATACTTGCTACGACTTTCCTATGTCCCTGCTCTAAAGGCTGTATGTATTTGTGCCTCAAAGTACTTGTGGTCTGCAGCCTTGGCTTCAAACCAATCTCTTTCCTTAAAGTATGTTTGACTCATCACATTTCATAGTTTCATTTCCAACTAGCCAAACCTGTACCTCCTCAATGCTGCTGAAGGTGGCAACACCTTCTTTAATGAGGCATATGACTGCTGTTTCATTACAATGGCATCCATATAAACGCATGCAATATTCATCAATCAGAAAAGTTGAAATTCTTCCTACAGTGAAGGAACACCAACTGAGGATTATGCTAGAATAGAATCTTAAAATAAATCAGTGGTGTACACCCCAGTCTTACTTCGAGTTGGTGCAAGAGATCCACCCTCTCCAAAAATTGAGCTCAACTGAACAAAGAATTCTGCCCGAAAACTGCAGTCAACACACATGAGGATCTGCCAGAAGACCACCCTTGTTGCCCAATCTGCTATTTCAAAAGGCCAACCCAAATTAGCTTCAAGTTACTTTAATACAGGACTGTTCCACTTTTCTTGGGGGGGAAACAAAAAAAGCAGCAATATTACTCTGTTATTGAGGGTGTCATTCAAGAGCTATTGCAGCACCTTTCCCTTCGGTGGAAAGACAGCAAAAAGCTCCACCACTATATCCTCCAGCTCTAAATGCCCCTGTTTCTATGTATCCCTTTTTAGTAGAAAGGCTTCTTTCACACAGCATCTGGCTTACAATGCCTTTTTTTTTTTTGTATTATTTTTTTGGAGGGAAGGAGTGGGAGGACAATAGAGCCCTTAATGTGCAGTGACATCATTTTTGGCTACAGTCCCACCATCCAGCCTAAAGCAAGCCAGACAGAAGACCTCCACGGGGGCCCTTCTCTGGGAGCTGGTGGAAGCAACGCTACGTTTCAGAAGGGACCCACTGGCTAGCACGGAAGGGGTGCCCTGGCCAACAGCACTGCCCTTGCACTGTTAGGACTACAAAAATGGGGCAAAAGAGGGTCTTGCGATCACCATGAAGACAACAACTCGCCCTGCTGAGACATGAGGCCTCAACTCTCCTGCTCTACTAGGCAGGAGCTCAGATGGAATTTGAGCAAAGCGGGATCCAGCAAAGCCAGTTGACTCCGGAGAAACCGATCTGTCCAGATTGTTCAACTGCCACTGACCTGAGAGCAGGCCATGTCCCCAGGCCAGAGTTAAGGGATAGAGAATTTGCTTCATAGCCTAACGGGTAACACACCAGGTAACAGGACAACAGCCAACATTATGAATAGAGTAGGAAACACTCAGAAGTAATGTGCATTTGACCATGTACATAGTGGCAATTTTCATTAAAAGACCAATGGGTATCAACCAATAGAAGGAGAACCAGACATGCTGTACAGACCTGGGAAGAGATGGTTCCCAGCCTCAAAAACTCATGACCTGAACCTAGAAAAGCTTCTCCCAATTGACACATGGAGATCAATCACATAAGAAGGTCTGCAAGGACAAGATTCCTTCTCCCTACCTTCAAAAATCACGATTTTAAAAATGGCCACGCCTGCTCAGTCACAAGGAGGGCAGGCACCTCCAGAGCAAGCTCCATCCCAGCTCTAGACACCCCATCCCTAATGAAGTCATAGAAGCAAAAGATGACGAGCTTGTGCTCAGACATCTAAAAGCTGTTTGCAGAAGAACCCCACCTTGACTGTCTGCCCAAGACAGCAGACGTGCAGGACAGGGTGGGAAACTGTTTGAAGTCTCCACAAGCCTCAGGGTAACTCCAGCATTACCTGTTGCATGCAAGCGAGTATCAGCTACACATCTTTGTCAGACTCATCAGACCATGCTTCCACCCAACCAGGACGGCTTCTGACTAGGTGCACTGGCTTTCCTAAATATCCAATTCAACAACTCACCAGTTTATCAACTAATTTCCCAGTTCACCATCTCCCTCTTGCTCCTCACAAAGCATGATTGCCTCCTCATTCAATTCTTCCCCTCCTCTGATCTGTGAGGTGGCACCTCTAACACAGACACACCTGGAAGCCCATCAGTATCACCACTTCCCTACTCCTCAGTGTCTCCTGTCAATCCTTTTACCCTGTCCTTGCTCTCCTTCCGGTCTCAGGAGCATCACTTCAGGACAATCCGTCTTTTCCTCCCCACCCTCGGCACCCTTCACTGTCTCAGAGCTAGGAAGCTTAGGATCCTGGGTCTGTTTCTGGCTTGAACACGCTCAGAGAACACTTCCAGAAAGTGACCACTTCTAGCAGCTCCTGTGATGTCCCAAAGCAACAGAAGAGGGCAGAGAGGAGCTGCTAGAAAGAAGAACACAGCATTTGCTCCAAAACCCATAGACACTGTCTGGTCCCAGAGTGGGAAGCGTCTGTCATGTATGAAATACTCCTAGTTTCTACACAGATGGGCTCACAAACAGCACACCAACACAGCCAGCTGTGTGACACCTCCACTTATGCAGAGCCAGACCTGCCTGATGCATCCAGGGTCTAAAGCCCTGGAGTTGCCATCGGCTCAACACAACTGGGAAATACTGGTTGCTGAGGGCATCTCAAACATCCTTTGCATTCTGCCACTCTGCAGCTGCAAAATCCACACGTTTTCCTTGCTACAGAGTGAGCACGTGACTCGTATCACCTGAAAACAGCGTTTCTTCACCAGGGAACTGTGTTTTACAAAATCCTCAAAGGGTTCCAAGAAAACACTCTCTCAGGCAGGTGACACTCCTGCACGGACAAAGTAGCAGAGGTCCAATATCCCTGTACAGCCCCACAGCAAGAACTAGCACACAAAGGGCAAGTATCTGGTCCCAGAGCTGCCAGTTTCTTGTGATAACACGGTATTTCCCCCTTAAATGTGACAGACGTCCAGACCCTTGGGTGCCCAAATGAGTAATTACGTGAGGAACCCCAGATGCAGAGCCTCATCACCTCCTGTTTGACACCACTGCATTGGGCCAACTCATTCCCACAGCAAACTGGGAGCAAGAGGGGAATGGGAGAAGCAGCAACCTCGGAAGAATCATTCGGCTCTGGTCCAGGTAACTCCAGGGCTCAGGAAGTAAGTTTCTAATAATCAAGGCTTGCTAGCGGGTTAAACATATCATCTATACAACACTGCTGCTGTTATTAAACGTAAGACACTATTTATTACTGTGGTGGACTTTCTGCAGCATCAGAAACTCATCTCTCTTCACTGCCTGCTCTCTTCATGTACTTCAAGACTACTATGGGGGGAGGAGGAAAAAAAAAAAAAAGAAAATGAAAGAGAGCATGAGAGCATACAAGGTAAATGAACCATGCAATAAAAATTGTTGAAATTGGCTCAGGCATCTCCTGATAAGATCACAGGAGTTGAGAAAGAACTGCAGCTCCACTGGCGAAAAATCAGACCGCTGACAAAACATATCCACTCAGGTTTAAAAAAATACAGTTAAATAGACTCTTAAACACCCAGAACACTTGCTAAAAATGCCAGTTATTTGAACACTGAAGTTCAGAATACTTTTGTCTTTGTATGATTCTGATCCCAGGATCCAAGACTTGCACTCTCGGTATGAAAAAGTCCTCTCTGCAGGCTCACACAAACCAATACTCAAAATATATGGATCTCACACACTAAAAGCGTGAATCTGGAGGTAAATTTGCTTATGTAGCTGCAAAACCAGTCTAGGCCACACCACCCTGGACCACCTCATCCCATGAAGTTCAGCTCTGAACTGAAATATCACCTTGAGGGTCCTTAGACCTTCTCAAGCTGTTATTGTCAATTTCACTGCAGGTTCAAACTACTCATCCAGGGGTCTGTAGAGCACCTGGGCAATAACCTCCTGCTTCTGTCACCTGGTGGAAAAAGCGTGGCTTTCCTCGGGGCAGCCATGGGCAGCACCAGCTCTAAGCCCTGCTCCCAGGTTAGCGGCACATCCCTACTGCTGTAGGATGGCTTAGCCAGCAGAGAGGCAGCTGCAGAGATGCAAAGTGCTTCTGACTCCTCGGGGACCCCAAATCATCCCTCCGTCTGCATGATCCATCCTTGTGTGCAAATCCTAAGCTCTCAAGTACCTCACAGACACAGGTTCCTTGAGCAGTACCATGTTAGACTGGCTATGGCAGCAGGATACCACTTGGGGAATACTTACTGCCTCTTTTCGACAGCCCTTCTGAAGCTTCATCTATTTGTTCACATCGCAAACTGCTTCGCGCTTCAAAAAAAATCACATCAGCCTTTTAGCCTCCTCCCTGTCGTGCCTCTGAACTCAACTGAAACCAAATCTGGTGAAGATGGAAGCCAGGCACCCAACGCAAGCCTCAAAAGTAAATGTCACACGTGCTGCAAAGCAGAACTTTCTCTCATCAGCAGCACACAGCTCCTCACTGCTGCCTGCCAAACATCCCAAACTTCTCCCACAGAGCTGAAACCCAAGAGCAGCCCCCACACAACCCCTCCCTCTCTCTTTTCTCCAAAGCTTTTGTGCTGCAGAGCAAAGCTCATGGTAACAGTGAGCTCTGTGCAGTGACACTATCCCTTGTCCCTTCTGCAGAGCACAGACATGGCTCCAGAGAAGGACGTAAGGAAAATGTTCCCAATTTTTAACAAAATCCCAAGAAGTAACAAAACTCTCCAAAGAAAATTTGTGCGCTTTGACTCCAGCAAATGCCTTTGGAACAGAGGTGACTTCAGTCTCTGGCCTGCTGTCCTGGCACCCAGAAGATGCACGGGCCTTTTTCAAAATCTGGAGTGGCCTCAAACAGCTACACTTAACTATTAGCTAGGGAAGCTGCCTGTACTTACACACCTACCGTAGTGCCCACAGTTTTGAAAAAAGATCAAGCCAGAGTTCACTAGAAGGCTACTCCAACTAGAAATAGGTCACCGGGTGTTGGGATCTGTGGTTTCAGCAACACGTGCTTTGGAGCTCAATGGCAGAAGCTATTCCCTCTTCTGCTAAAGGCAAGCCCATTGCCGCAGCCTTATCTCCCTCAGAAGCTGCCCCTCGCCTCCCGCAGGGATCCTCCAGGAGGCTGTGCTCCCTGCCAAGCCCAGCTATGCTCCATCACACCTCTGGTGCCACTTCATCTGCTCTGGAAATGCTCGGCGCTTCCTTTTGTCAGTACTTGTCTGTCAGGTAGACGGTTCTGCCAAGAACCTTAAAGCAGTTGCAAAGCTCTCCTCAGTTGCACATTCAAACCCTATTAAGAAATAGCCAGAAGGTTTTGCCTAATGTAACAGCGTAAACAAACTTGTTACATGCTAATCACCAGGTAGGCCACACACCCTTCCCCTCCCCCAATGCCCGAATCTGCTAAAAGGACAGGAAATATAATCATGGTCACATACCTTTGCTTCCTCATTGATGTCCCAAGTGAAGGATATGGCGTTGTACGCAATCTCCTCGATGTTACTGATGGTGTTGAAGCTCTCCTTGTAGTCAGCTGTTAGAAAGAAGAACGCATGAGGAAGAGTCGATACCATCTAGAGTCCTTAATCACACAAAGCAGCCAGAAACTGCAACTCCTCAGCAACCCCTTGGAGGCAAAGGAAGCTGAACTGTATTTAAAAATGGATCATTAAAAAGGTTGGAAATGGTTCTGGTATAAAACAAACAAAAAAAAAAAAACCACCCAACAAACAGGAGGAAGGAGGAAAACAGGACTCGGCAGAAATTCCAAGCTAGAAACTCCAGTGAGAAAGGCAGATATCCCAACTATCGCATGTCCTGTGCCATAGCCTGCTATGTGCAGGAAACTCTACCCCATACAGCAAGGGCATAAGCTCTCAATAAAACTCCTTCAATAACAAACAAAGATTTGCATGCGCGTCTGCTTTAAGTGCCAAGTGATTAATCCCTGCTTTTATTCACAGAAGGAAGGGATGAGGAGTACAACCCAGCCTTCAGCCAGAGAAGGCTGGAAGCCAGCCAGCCCCAGTGTTGTCTGGAGGCAAGTGGAAATTTGCAGTGTTTTCTTTTTTTACGTGTACCAAAGACCAGTTATGAGAGAAGCTGTGGGAAGGAGGATCATTAGTGTTTAGGTATTTCTACAAGGATCTTGTGCTTTGAAGAAACACAGTATTTAGGACAGCCAGAGCATATAAGCTGTGATTTAGTTACAAGCTCCAGGATACGCCAAAGCAACTGTAGTTTGGAGGCGGGCGTTAAGATCTTCCAATGCAAAACCCCACACTCAGACTGCTCACCAATTAAAATCCTCCAAAAATCAGTCTCTTTAAGGAGTTATAAAAACTACAGCATTAGCTCCAAGCAACCAAAAGCTCTCTCTGGGCTTTTCAGCAAAGCTGGGGACAGCAGAGTGTGATCCAAAGTTTCCTTAAAACAACAAAGCTTTAGCAGAAAGCCAAACCTTGCCAAGGAATTAGTTTTGGAGTTTGACATCAGCAATGACAGTGTTCCTTACCTATGTCAATGCATCTTTGTTTGGCTGTGTGCTGTCTTGAGTGCCAGTATTTCCAGTGCCTGAGCTGATCTTCCCTTGTTTTGTCTTCAGCAAACACGACCATGATGACACTCTGAAAGAAGAGGGGGAGGAGAAAAGATTTTTTTTTTTAAAAAAAACACAAAACAAAACACAAAAAACCCAAAACGCAAACATGAGAAAGAAAAGGCCAGAGAGTACATTTGTTTTGGAAGTTCTCGTTGGTATCAGGTTTTCCGCTTTAGGCTTTCCAACCTGACGCACCGCAGTACGCCTGGCACACCGCTGCCAAACAGGAAGGCAGACAGCAGCGCTTTCTGGGTCATAAACAGAGATGAGCAGGACTGCTCTCCTAACTGGAGTTCAAGGATCTCATTCCAGGTGTTGCATCACCTTTACACAAGTGCTGACACCGCTTCTTAACAGACTGAGCCAGGATGGGTTGGTCTGGAAGTAGGTGGACAGCAAAGGAACGAACATTGACGTAAGAGAGCGAGTAAGCTGGCCTCAGTGCTGATGCTCTGGCTTAGATTACTGCACTTTGCGAGAGTTTAAGGCTGATCTCGTACACACCCTCTTTCCCAAGAAACCACAAGAGCCGCCACTCACTCGGACTTTACTGATGGGGTGATGGATTCCTTCACTGCTGCTGACTTCTTTCAGCGTGATTGGGTAAAATTGACCTTTATTCAGGTAAGTCATCGTGCTGTCCCCAGGCTTCTGTCGGAGGGACTTGGAGGCTTCCAGGGTGTATTCAAAGTTATTCCTACAGAGCGAAGAGGGCAGTGATTGCTAAGGCATTTTCCTGGAAAGCCGATTAAACGTTCCACATTTAATTTGGAGAAATTCCAAAGTCGTTAGTTGACTCACTAAGCCATCAACAGGCAAGGAAGTTGGAAAACAGGATGAGCCCCTTTTTCAACTATTTCCTTCATGAATGAACATTTAAGAGAAATTCTTGGCAAGCTAAATCCCAAGACATCATTAGGCAAGACTGGAAGCTCCCTATTCAGACTGCTCTCATGGAATAGAAAAGTAGTATCTGTTAGCAATTAAATTAAATTCACAAGCTAATAAGCCATTCAGCGGCCACGGTCTTCTCAAAGTTGAAGTGTCCTCTTGGTCAACTTCAACTAACCAAACAACTAGTTTATTCCCCTCCCTAAGAGTTCAGAAGAGTTTCATGCTTCCTATTTCTGCTGTGGATTTTCAGCAGGGAGAGAACGAGGCGAGCCAGGGAGAGGGACAGAGCTGGAAGCCAACTCTGAGGCCAATGCAAGGCCGACTGCACTGCATTTTCCCATGGGACGGGCAGTTGGTACAGGGAGAGCAACTGAAACTGGGTGGTATTTCCAACCCTGCAGGTAGTTTTCCTTGAAGCATTTTTCCTTAAAGATACAGGTAGGATTTTCAACTGTGAAATTCAAATGAGCAGACACTGATGTGGTTTTGAGACCCACAGCCCCCCTGGTGCCCAACAGAGACTTGGCGCAGAAGTACCGCTTGCTCATGGAAACTGTAAGAGAACAGGAGGATACACGCAAACAGGGGTCTTAAAGCATTACCCAGAAATGCTGTCAAAAACATAATCTTCTGAATTCATGTTGGCCATCCGGAGATTCAGTTCAGTAGGAAAGAAAACCTGGGGTAGACACAAAACAAAACAACACAACAATTAACACAGCAGCAACAAGAGAAGTCGAGGTGAAACAGATACTCATTACCACAGAACTTCTGGCAGGCAAACTGATCATCAGATAACAACTGATTTTTGGTCTGTACCAACAGGACACTTGAGCAAGGTTTTAATCCAAAACTTTTGGGTGTCAACTAAGTACATCATCTCACAAGCCTTCTGAGTAAGTTAGGCGACATTTTAAAGCTTTCCCAAATCTCAGAGAAAGGACATAGCTACACGGGTCATTGAGGTCTGGCTTAAAAATCAAAACATGGTTACGATGTTGTTTTCAGTTGGTACCACAAAACAAAACCCACAGATTTTCATCCAAGTTTAGGCTCCCACTCAAGGCCCCTAAATAAACCAACTGTTTTCCACTGACACACACCACACCTAGAAACTGGCAGTAAGGAAGCTTAGAGACACACTCACTTCACTTCGGTACCTGCAGAGGCACCGCGGAGTGCTGAACTCTTGCAAAATCTGGCCCGGTGCTGTGGATCAAGATCACTATTTCCACACTCCACAAGCCAAAAGCTCTGTCACTAGTACGGTTAGTCATTTGCTTTTGATAAATGATTTCACGTTGAGAAGGTTTTATTTACCAAGTTATACTTATGCACTTTTCTGGAAAAGCCTCCTATTCCTAAATCACTGGACAGATTTCTGGCTCACGTAACAAGAACAATTGAAGATGAAACTGGATCTCTCCATCCAGATCAAGACACGCACGCATGCACACACCGACCGCCTCTCGTGGTACCTCTTGCACGCCCTCCTTGAAAGTCTCTGAGAAAGTGGAGTCTGGCGTTCGCCTCTGGGAATTTTGAGGCTGGGCGTTGGAACTGAACTGGTCGGGATTGAGGTTCCTGTCGAAGACCACCACCCGCTCGGGGGGCTCAGGGTGGTAGACGCTTGGTGGGATGCCCACTGCAAAGCCATGGGGCTGCGTCTCTGTTTTGATGGAATGCGTAGGCATCGTGGCAATTGAAACGGTGACTGTTGTGTCAGGGGTTGTGAGGTGGCCTCTCTTGTCCATCCCCATCTGGGGCGTGTGTGGAAGGACAATATTGAAAGGCACATTTTTCAGAACCTGGACTCTGTTTTCTCCAGCAGAAATGAGCGACTGTTCTGTCACATTTGGGATGCTGTTCCTTTAAAGGGCAAAGAAAAAAAAAACATGCATAAATTATACAGCTCATTTTCTCATTAAACAAGAGCTACAAATACTTCTCAGCCTTTTGGACAAGGACAGCTGATACCAACTCTCCTGCGTGTGCAAAACAGCTCAATCCCAACCTGAAAAACTGAGAAACTTATTAAAAAAAAAACCCCTCACTCATTAACAACCTCACCTTGGAGGTGAATTACCCTGGAGTAAAGGGTGAGGGCTCACAGCCCAGATCCTCACTGCTTGGAAAACAGTGGTCCAAAACTAAGCACTTTGATGCCCTTCCCACCAGGCATCTGCACACCCAGGCTCCATAAAACTGCTCTTTGGCGTATGGAGGAGGACTGACAGCAAGGTTGCTGCTCCTCTGCCCTAGGATTGCATGCCACCCGGGAAGCACTAATTACACCCCTCTTTCATGCACAAAACCCCGAGAAAATCCGCAACGAGACTCCCAGGAGTGGTTTGCGTAACTTCCCACTCTCCACCCCACCACACTCATTTCTGCCAGGACAACACTGAGTTCTGTGGCTGAGCTGATCTCATAGCTAGTAGCCACTAAGTCAGCCAGCCCTCCCTTTCTCCCTCCCCACAACGTGGTCCTGCCCTCTCCTTTGCACCAATTCTGATGCTACCCCATCCCCTTGGTGAGCCAGTTCAGCTTGTTCCACTGGCAGAAAGCTTGCCACTTTTTTTTTTTGTCCTGCTAGGTTATGGGTCAGTGGAAGACCAGAGCTGGTACAAGAGGAGCAGTGGTAACACATGGCTGGGAACCAGCCTGCCCTTCTCAACAAGAACTCGTTCAATAGGCTCAGCCAGACCACAAAACCTCACTTCAAGTCCTTCAAGCATGCTAGTCTGTCCAAACGAAGAGGATGGTAGGAGTGGAAGCCTGGCTTGAATGAACCTCACATTTGTAATATTTATTTAATCAGTATCATCTTCTGCTTGGGAGGCACAAGAGAGGGAGGGAAGGAAGAGGAAGAAAGAAAGAATTTCTAGAGGATACTAAAGAAGTCCACAAACAATACAAACCCAAAACTAACTCAGAAGCACTTTGAAGTCCTTCCCTATCAGCCCATGTACAAAGAAGCAGTGATGCTGGTGCCCAAGAACAAAGATCAGCAGTGAGCAACTGAGGCAATCGCACGCAAAATTAAAAGGGTCACCAGTCACCTCTGCAGCCTTGGGGTGCCTGTGCTACCAGGCTGTGAGTACTGTTAGAGACAGCAGCTTTTGCTACACCAACTGCATGACACCAGCACGTAGAAAGCAGATGGATGGTGATGAGCGGTTTGGGCCTCAGCTCTCCACATCACGGTCCAATCCCTGTCCTGTTCCTGGGGCAGCACAGGAATTTGGGGCCCATACTAAAAGCAGACAATTTCTCTCTTCCCACAAAACACTGCAGTACAGTGAGTTACTTTCCATCAGCACCTTTGGTGGTCTAGGAAGGAAGGGAGATAAGCAGACAGACAATAATAAAAAACAATACCTTTTGCTATGGTCTTGATCAGGATGTTCTACCTCTGGTTTAGCTGTAGAAGATCTCCTCTCCCTTGGAACCTGGGAAATGCAAGGCATACTACAATTGCATTCTTCCTCTTGTACAAAAAAAAAATTAAATAATTATCTCCTCAAAACACAACCATTTAGTCAAATTAAGAAAGCACTGCTCTCTGATACCAGCCATTATTAGCATTACAGCCTCACCAATGTTCGCACAGCTTTGGGATGCTAGGCCTGCCCCAGGCCATGTCCTGCAGGTCCCCGAGCAGCTGACCCCGCCAGCTGTGCCAGCCCTGGCCTCCTGTGAACGTCAGGGGGTGAGAAAAGCAGTGCAGAAAATCGCCCACCCCTGGCTGGGGCACTGGCACCGAGGCGAGCAGGACCAGGAGGAGAACCCCCACGGTTTGTGCTGGTGGTGCAGGTTTTCATCTCTGCAGGCTGGCAGAGTTCAGCTTGCTGGATGAGCTCAAGGCTCCACAGCCCCTTCCCAAAGAACACAGGCTCTCTAGGCTACTTCCTCAAAAACCACCTGAGGCTGTCCTTTATCCTCAGAGACCAGGGAATTCGGGAAGGACCAGGTCCAATAAATGTCATGAGATGCTCCTGCTCATTTTTGTGCATGGCCACATACCACACATAGGGCCAAACCGTATTAAATCTTTCATAAACAAAAGGATTTAAGTCAGCTCAATCCTGCTCCTCATATTTTATGCCACAGACAGGATTTGCCCTGAAAACATCGCACACCGCAACACCGGTCACACAAACCACCCAGTTCACACGCAGACATGCGCCATTTTCCTGGCTGTGCTGCAAGGCCAAGGCTTCCAGAAGGTGGTGAACTCTTTGACCTGCAGCGGCTTGGCTCACCAGAGCACGCAGCCAGCGCCCCAAACGGCTTTCACCACCGTTGGCACAAGCCTGTGGTGCTCAGGTCCCCTGGACTGCACAGCAAGTCCACGCAAGCTCCTCAGCAAACACACAAACAGTGCCCAGGACTTCTGTCACCCTTCAACACGCCTCCTGAATGAGCAAAGCAAACATTTTGCAGCGTAAGGAGGAGTAAACTCCCACCGCTTTCCTTCCCTGAAGCCTGCTCAGACACTGCCCACATTTGCCAGCTTGGGTGCAACGCAGGGAACCACCGCTTTACTGCTAACTTGAAGACGGATGGCATACCTGCACCAACAGCACACTTCTCTAAAGAGCCCGCAAATGAATCCCAAGTCTTGGCTCTTGCACATAACCTGGACTCTCTAATGATACCAGAGTTGTTGGATTTTCCATGGTAGCCAGGAAAAATTCAGAGAACTTGTAGCTGGAGAGTGCTAGGAAGCCCACACTAACTAGCCACTGAAAAACAAGGGTCTTCCAAGCTGCGCTTGGCCTCCAGTCCAACACTCTTAAACTCTAGCTTTTCATCAAAAATTTCTTTCCTGAAAGGCCTTATTAACAACAGTTGAGCTATCAGGGTAGCCCATTAGTCAAATGGAAGAAAACTTGAGTTGTTTGCTTTTGTTGGTTTGGGCTGTTTTCTTTTAACACAAAGGTGATCTCATTGTCTGCCTTTGATATTGCAGAGGGGGTGTATCAGAAATGCCTAGACGTTGTCCCTCTAGCGTTACTTCATAGCAGCCCTCAATAAATCTTTCAACCTCCAACCATTTTGCTTCACACAAGCGCCGTATACCTGTTCTTCCACTGATTTTTCTGTACGCCCACTGATACCCAAACATAAGAGGAAACCCCAAATTAGAGGTTAACATACAGAAAAATCCCTTCTGCTTTGCCAAGTGTGAAGGATCAACATCAATGTTCTTTCTGCAATCTACAGGTTTAGAAATCAAAATTGATTTTGTGGATTAAAATCATTCTGGTGAAAGTGTTGGGGCTTTTTTTTTTCCCCAAGAGCATAACAAGTGCAGGCACAAATCAGAAAGCCAGTTTTCTCACAAAAGTAGCTGAATAACATCCACATCAGTGAGTTCGTGGCATTTTGGTGTGTGTGTGTGTGTGTGTAGTGCTAATCTCCATATTAAGCATTACAAGAATATTTTGATATGTAAGACATGTTCAGCTCTTAAAAGGACAGGCAAGGATTTTGTATGCATAAGGCAGCCTCTCCTCGTGCTTGAAGAAGATACCGAGGCTGGCAATTGTACTCACTACTGTTAAGAGACACCAGCCAAAATATCAGGCATGCGAGCCAAGTCAGTCTCCTGGCCTCCCTGCAGGCTCAGCACAGAAAAAACAGGTATCTCCAAGTAACGAGCCAGGCCACCATAACACTGGCCTCTAACGTGAGCAGGACACCTCCCTGTCTGGAAATGTCAGTCTCCACTGACTTGGACATGACTGGAGGTAACTACCCTGCTCAGTAAAACGTACCCCACACAAACCAGAAGGTTATCTGCTTGACTGTGTCCGATTCACCTGTGAGCATCTAGGAAGGCGCCTGCCTCCAAGAAGACAATAAACACCCAGGAAGACAACCACACTTGCAAGTACTAACAGATTACAGCAGCTGAAGCTCACTGAAGGTCAGAGGGATGCAGACAACAGCTCCTTCAGGTGGACAATTCTACCCCCCACACCACCAAAAATCTGCAATTATAGCTTAGTATCAGCTGAGACTAAGGTAGCACATCAAAGCCCCAGCAAAAGTCAACGATCCCACCAGAACCAGGATCACATGAACAAAAGGAGAGAATTTTCTTTCCCCATGCACATTTACATTCAGATACAGACACACTCCCAGAGTTTCATTCTTCATGACTATTTCTATAATACATTGCCTCCTGCAGAACCTGGACTCAACAGGCAAAGTGCAACTGAAGCTTCTGACCCATCACCCAATTTTCAGAAAAAGGGACATAGATTTATTTTTTTTTCCCATTTAAAACCCACACAGTTTAAAGCCCTTGTGATCTATTCACAGCTTCTGTAAAATCCTCTAGCAAATGACACCTTTTCCACAGGTGGCACGAGAGCTCAGCTGGCTGCCAGAGCATACCCACAACAATTTACCTTGTAGTAATCATAGAGCAGTCCGAGGGCAGCTGCGCTGTCTTCATCACCATTGATGCTCATCATAGCTTTGGTAGCTGCTGTAAGGGGATTTTCAAGAAAAGTTTTCCAGGCCTCATCTTCGCTGGTGTAAGGACGCCTCTGAGAGTAGAGAGAGTCATTCTGAAGAACCAACACGGGTCTTTTACTTGAATCATGAAAAAAAGAAAAGAGGAAAGAAAAAAACCACCTGTTAGAACACATGAAAAACATTCCTAAAGTTCTTCTAAATTAGCTGCCCCAGTTTCACAGAGTTCATATTCTGATTCAGTGCACTGCAAGGATTAGTCAACACAAAAAGCCCAGAAACCTAATTCTGATCTCACTCACACTCAATGTAAATCAGGATTAATTTGACCAAACTCAGCTGGATTACACCAGCCTATATAAAATGGCAAAGTCGTTCAAGAGCACAACTGACCTGCTCATGCTCTGAATCCAACCCAGAAAGAACGAGTTACAGGCACTTACCTTAGTCTACCCCCCACAAAACCTCTAGCACATCCTAGGTAATACTACCGAGTCACAACCCACTCCAGTTCCCAAGTGGGACTACAAAATGTGAATTAATGAAATATCTCTTTCCCACTGAGCTTTCAGAAGGTGCCTTCGCACCCAAAGCATATCTGAGATCACCACCTAGAAGCTGCCAATTAGTTACAGACTACACAAGGAAATTTGTCAGAGGGACCTCAAATCAATTTGGCAGTGATTTTTTCTGACAAGGGAAGCCAAAAGACTTACTGCCTGGTCACTGCTGGAATAATTTGTGACACTAGTTTGAGAAACCCTCAACAGATGACTGAGGGGAAAAAAAAAAAAAAAGGAAAAAACTGGAGTTTTTCCCTTGAAATTGTAATATACAAAAAAAAAATAATAATTATATTTACTCTGAACATTTTGAGATTGCTGAGAACAAGCAAGCTCCAGGATTACTTGAACCTCCTGCCCATGTGAAAGTGGGACATCTATAGAAAATGCTGTCCTACCACCTTAGAGAACTTAATATATGTCAGTTCTATGAGTAAAATATATGCTTCATCTTTCAAGCCAGTTCAAGTGAACATTGTTTATATCTGACTTGTAAATCAGTACAAACAGTTTTCCTTCCAGTACAAAAGTAACATTGGTTTACTGCAGATTGGTGGGGAGAGAAGTGAGGCTTTTTTATTTTCTTAAATATCCCAAACTTGGCATTTTTTAATGAATTGGTAATAGTTTAAAATAAATAAATACTTCTTTGAAATGCCCCAAACTCCACAAAAAGCAGTTCCCTACCACCATCACACCCCTTCCCCGGTGGATAGCATTCTTTTCATCTATTTACCCAGATGCATTCAGAGATTGAAATATACTACAAATACAAAAAGTTGTGAAATATAAAATTGTGAAATCCTCTAATCACTATAATCAGCTTAACAGTATCCTACATTTATCACCACCTTCTACCAAAAAGATTGCAAAGCACTTTGCAAATTACGCGTTCAATCCTTTATCAGTTACACAAGGAGTCTCGCTGAGCTTCAATGGGACAGCTTGGCTGAGCTGAAGTCACTTAAAACGAGTGGGAGTTTCCAGGACTTATAAGAGTGCTCTGTGGCTATAAATCAATATTATATAGCTGGAAAAAAGCAAACAACAACAGAAAAAGACAAGCTCCTGCACCAAGCCCTTTCTTTAGGTCTTTGTACGTATTTGTGTACACAGTAATGCAGATACCTTCGGTATCGAGGACATCCACCTTCTATCAAAGGCTGCACAGCAGAACAGAAAGTGGGATTTTTCTTTAGGGAGCTCCTATTCTTATACAATGCAACAAAAGAAACCTTGAATATCCACAGCTAACACCTAAATCCTCCAGTCAAAGACACTCATAATGCAAAAGGCAACTGAAGTAACCTGGGCGCAGTTCACTTGATCCAACCCCACCAAGCTGCAGGGCTAAGTCAGCCATGCTGGGACTCACAAGACCACTAAGCTGATTCCCTCCAGCAACGCAAAGCTCACATGGAAAGACGGAACCGAGGGAGAGCTAAAAAGACCGAGAACTAAAGCAGCCACTTAACAAGAAATGTAGCAAATGCAAAACCTACATATTTTTTTTTGGGGACGATTTCTTTGTCATTGCAACACCTAAACATAACGCACATTGCCTACCCCCCTAAAAGCTGTTGCAGAAAGGATTATCTGCAGAATTATCAAGAGAAGCGCAGGGTTTGGCAGTAACTCAATCCCTTAACAGAACCACAGCTTCTTTCGGGAGAATGAGAACATATTAATAAGAGAAGACAAACATTTATTTTTTTCTCCAGTTTTAGGTTTCAAGATTACTGGTAGACGGATCTGCACACAGAGTAGTAGACGCGTCCAGCAAAGGCTAGAGACAAGTTTCCTGCTGCAATTTTAATAATTTCTGAATTATATTTTCTACGTGACCGAAGCAGAGGAATATTACCAAAGGCAGACACGCTCTCTTTGCCTGCGAGGATCCCGCAGCCCGCGACATTCTGCGTTCAGATCACGGGAATTATACCTGTTTACTCCACCGATCCAAAAGCCTCCCTTTTCTCTCCCCTCACCACGCCAATTTAACTTAAGACATCAGGAGATCCCCGGCCGCAGGCTGCTTTATGCCTGTTTTTTGGGGCAGAGCACACCTTCGGCGCGGAGGCAGCAGGGAGATCTCCAATGCCGGCTTCTACCTGCCAGGAGAGCGAAGCGCAGGTACCCAAATTGCTACGGCCTCGTCTACGAGGTGTCACGGGAGGCAGAAAGCACGCATGAAAAAAGCCTCATCAGAGGGTGAAATTAGCGAACCGCCGCGTTAGAATCCTCCTTCTTGGAAAAAGCGCGTTAAAAAAAAGAAAAACATTTGGTAAAAAAAGCTATGCTTTCACTAGAAAAGGAGTTCGAGTCACCGATCATTGGAAACACAGTAATTTTATGGTCGGTTCTTCAAATCGCCTCAGAGTTACCCCGTTTCCTATCGACTCGGGGTGCCCAGGGCCGCCGTCCCTCGCGGGACGCGGGGACAAGCGCAGAGCTAAGCCCAAGCCGTTCCAGACGGCGAGGGACCCGCCTGGAGAAGCCGCCCCGGCGCTCCGCACCGCCGGGTTACAGAAAACAGGTGGTTTCGCTCAGTTTCACCTCTTTTAAACACCCGGTTTCGCGCAGTAGGACGCAGCAGCAGCCCGGCTCGCCGGCAGCCCCCCTCGGTCGGGGGAAGGGAAGGGGGTGTTGTGTGTGCCGACCCCCTTACCTGCCAAAATCCACCTTGCCGGAGGGGTGCGCCTCGTAGAAGTCCATGGGGCCCTCTGCCGCCGCCGGGGCTCCGGCGGGGCGGGGGGACGGGACGGGACA
>VXAK01005254.1:180443-213737 GCA_013399435.1 Arenaria interpres | reverse complement strand
GGGCGGGGCCGGCCGCGCGTGCGGGGCTCCCAAGGGGACGGGGCGGGGGGGCGGCGGCGCTGACGCTGAGGTGGCCGGTGGGGCCTGGGCCGAACCGAACCGGGCAGCGGACGATACGAGCCGCCACCTCCGCTTCGTTACAACGCGGGGGAACGGCGCAAACAAAGGACGAGTAAAACTTCGCGTGGAAGGTGCTCCCCCGCCGTGGGGGGCCGCCCTGAGGCCCAGCGGCGCACTTCGCTGTCAAAGGCCGCTTTCCTGAGGGAAGAATTCCCTTTTCCCCCCGTTTTCACCTCTCTCCCTGCACGAACAGCGTCCGTGGGGGTTAAGGCGCTGGCACCGGAGTCGCCAGCGCTCTTCCCCCGCCGGCGGTGGGCGAGGGCTCCGCGGGCGGCCCGTCCCGCTCCCCGCTGAGGCCCGGGGCTGTGCCAGAGGGGGAGTCACCTCACGGCACCCCGGCCCGGGGCCAGGGCTCAGGGCAGGGGCCGCGGGAAGAACCCTGCGATCTTTTTCCGCACAAAAGACAAAAAGGGGTTACCCATCTCCCATCCCGTATAACCTTCTTTTTCCTGCACTAAACTCATTTTTAGGTAAGTCTGAAAACGAGGCGCGTTAATTTCCACGAGCGCTGGGCCGACTGCCAAAGCACAGTGGATCCTGGCGTTTTTCTCGCCTCATACATCAACCTGGGTTTAGGGAGGTTTAGTATGGAGTTACTGCTGGAAATGCATCTAAATCCTCTGGTTTAAGAACAGCAGCAGCATTACAAATAGATCAGATATATCCAAAGTGGCGTGCATGAATTCAAGTCAGAAAGATCTTAAGTTTCTCCTTGAGAAATAATGGTGGGAGGTTGCTCGTTTAAGTAACAAGTTGAATCAAACCCATACAGCAACAATGCTGTCTATCGTATGTCAAGATGCTTCAGATAGCTACTGTAATTTAAAAGTAAGCACACTAATAAGAGGTCTCTCCTTCTGGGTCAAAATATTTTCCCTATTTGTACAGGATATACTCCAATGCAAAATTATAGAAGGACAATTCAAGCAGCCAACTGAAGGAAATATGAAACTAAAGGGAACAAACTTTCACTAAGGGTCTAATCCTGGAAGTTGCTTAATATCCTCTGACTGGATTACAACTAGCGTCCTAGAAACAAAATGCTTTGTTTGGATCTGCAAACGTTGCCATTAGGATGGCAAAAGATAAATATCATTACTGGGGTAGAATCTTGCTCTACAAAGTGAAAAGAACTGATGTAAATTGTTCTTTATGGCATGCAATAAAAGGTATTCTATATTTTTAACCCATTTGGAAAACCTAATTCAAGATTACATAGAAGAAAATTTATCTGCTCTGAATGCAAAAAATACTGTCATCCAATTAAGATGTCAGATAGTTAAGTTTTCTCCAAACTAGTGTAACTCGCTTTGTTTCCGATACAAATTGCAGTTGCAAGTATTGGAAAGGACTGCTAACTTTCTCAGGCGTTATTCACTCCTCATGCTCCTCGCTCCTGTTTGTAGAATTCCGGGATGTGCAGACACAATAACTGCTCTCTGGCGCACGTGCATACTTTTCATTAACAACAAAATATAATACTACCCTGTAGCTGTAAGTGACCCAGATGCAGTACTACGTGCTGAAGCTCAGTCACATGTTTACGTTGCACCCCAATTGCTGAAATCTTAGTAATGGGCCACACTCGGTATTTCTGCTTCAGCTAGAATTTACCAGGATTTTATTCCAAATAAACCAAAGGTATTGTCTCTGCAAAAGGGACGGTTTTTTTCTTAACAGCCTGATCTGACGATGAAAACTTAGCTATCAACGCAGCAATCACTTCCACATTCGGGAGACAATGATATAAACACCGTATTGTGACACCGCTGACTAACCTACCGGTCACAATCTAGGCTCTGTAACACCACTTGTAGGTGTATTTCTGTGATGTCACTGACTGGGTTGCGTCATCGCTGCATGAAATCAGGCAAGAAGCACAAAGGGATTTCGGAGAGCTTTGGCTCGGGCATGAAGCCGTGCCCATGATGCGGCAGCGCTCTGGCAGGACTCCCCTTGCCCTGCGCTGACTGGCACTCACTCCAACTCCTTCCCTCGCTCAGCCCGTTCACCTTGATCTCGCTGCTCTCCTCCACCTCTCATGCCCTTCCCTTCACCTTTCCCTCTGCCTCCGTCCTGCCTTCAGCTTTCTCCTTCCCTTCTTCATGGACTCGTCGCCTTCTAAACGGATCCCACTGGAAATGCGCGAGGAACGCCACCCAACTCACGCGCCATTTGCAACCGCCCGGCCAAGCACTGTCTCAATGCGCTGGCACCTCTTCCTAGTCTGTCTTTTGACAGCGCTATCTAGAGAAACTGGGAATTATTCTGGACGAGAACTAGCTACTGTTATGACTTACCTAACAAATAAGGTTTGAAAATCTCATACCTGATAATTATCATCCACACGCACTGGCCATTCACACCTGTGTAATACACAAACAAGTTGCATCAAGTTTGTAACAGTACTTCTGATTTCACAAAACGCAGCAGGGCGTCAAAACAAGACACTTTCTACTTAATCTGAACCCCAAAGATGCGAGGGCCAGGCTGCAGAGCTGGCTGTAAAGAGCAGCGAATCTTCTGTACTCCTCTCCGTTACACACAGCACACCAGGCGAGCTTTTCTCTTCTGCAACAGGCCTGCGGTCACTGACGACAGAGCTGGAAAAGAAAGCCCGAGACTGATCACTGACCCCCGCAGCATTAGCTGAAGGCATCCATGGGCTGGGGAGAAAAAAGAAAAAGAAAGAAAAAAAAAAAGAAAAAAGAAAAAAGAAAAAAGAAAAAAGAAAGGAAAAAAAAAGAAAAAAGAAAAAAGAAAAAAGAAAAAAGAAAAAAGAAAAAAGAAAAAAGAAAAAAGAAAAAAGAAAAAAGAAAAAAGAAAAAAGAAAAAAGAAAAAAGAAAAAAGAAAAAAGAAAAAAGAAAAAAGAAAAAAGAAAAAAGAAAAAAGAAAAAAGAAAAAAGAAAAAAGAAAAAAGAAAAAAGAAAAAAGAAAAAAGAAAAAAGAAAAAAGAAAAAAGAAAAAAGAAAAAAGAAAAAAGAAAAAAGAAAAAAGAAAAAAGAAAAAAGAAAAAAGAAAAAAGAAAAAAGAAAAAAGAAAAAAGAAAAAAGAAAAAAGAAAAAAGAAAAAAGAAAAAAGAAAAAAGAAAAAAGAAAAAAGAAAAAAGAAAAAAGAAAAAAGAAAAAAGAAAAAAGAAAAAAGAAAAAAGAAAAAAGAAAAAAGAAAAAAGAAAAAAGAAAAAAGAAAAAAGAAAAAAGAAAAAAGAAAAAAGAAAAAAGAAAAAAGAAAAAAGAAAAAAGAAAAAAGAAAAAAGAAAAAAGAAAAAAGAAAAAAGAAAAAAGAAAAAAGAAAAAAGAAAAAAGAAAAAAGAAAAAAGAAAAAAGAAAAAAGAAAAAAGAAAAAAGAAAAAAGAAAAAAGAAAAAAGAAAAAAAGAAAAAAAGCCCATGCAGAGGTTCACGAACTCACTAGGAAGTGAGGTGAAAGCAGGCACAGTGGAAAGAAATAGAAAGACAAGTGACAGTGGAAAAGGAAGCTGGAAATGCCCTGCAGGAAAGAGAAGATGGAAAAAGCTGGGGGGCAAAAAAAGGGTAAAGAAATAAATGAAAGCACGATGTGTGAAATATAGAAATATAAGACAATAAAAGAACCAGTTTGCTTTTTCACTACAGGCATATCCCTATGTGCGATTTTGCAAGCACTCCTTAAAGATTGCCCTTTTAATTCTGTATTTAGCCCTAAAGATAGCGCAGACGCTGTTGAGAGCGTACAGACTGTTCAGGGGCGGGAGGTGCAGCCCCATCAGCCTGAGTGAGGATGCTCTGGAATCACTACGATGCAAATGCAGCAATTTTGCAGTAGCCTATATATTAAAAAAAAAAACAAGTCAGCCTGAAGCCTAGAATTTTATCCACGACAAAACCTTTAGCGTGCTGACCAGTCGCGCTGAACGTTTCTCGTCTCCGCTCCACACCGCGCTTGCTCTGGCTCTGACTTCTGTGCGCGCAGGTCCTGCCGCGCAGGCGGGCAGCGGTGTAGCAAGGGAACAGCGTGTGCGGCTCTTCGGGCTCCGTGCTGTTCTCTGCCTAATCCGCTTTGCTCCGCAGCGGGGAAACCACCCAGCTGCCCAGCTAGGAGTTACGGAGGCCACGGATCTCGGCTCGCTGAACAAAAGCGTTTTGTCACAACCTCGTATTGACGCAGCACGACTTCACTGCGCACCTGAGCTCCGGGGCCGGGTGGATTCCTTCACATCCCGGCGGCACAGCAAGCGGCGGGCGGTGGTGACGGGGAACCCTGCTGCGCCACGGTCTAAGTCCTGCTCAGAATCACAGGAACCAGCCCGCTTGGAGACACGAGGCCTGCCTAGCTTGTGAGGAGCCGATGGCTCACCAGGAACTCCCTAGCTCTGCAGTCTGATACCCTCACCTTGAGAGCTGGGGCACTTGGATAGTTTTAGGACACTCTTTCATGGGCCTGTAAAGAGGTGGCATCTTCACCCCTGTCTCACGGAAGCCTCTACTCAGCCTCAGGCAGCCCTGTCAGAGGCATGCAGTGCTCGATCAGCCACCCATTGCAGGTGTCCGCCATGAACGGGCAGCACAGAAGCAGCCCAGGACCCAGATCAAGCTTTTGGATTGCAACACAGACACTGAACACACTCAGTGTGTTCTCAGGAGGCAAAGGCAGGGTCTGCAGCTGACAAGAAAAGCCACTGCTAGGACAACAGGGAGCAGACACACAATACTTCTACAATACAGAGCAGCTGTGTGAGATCCCTGGAGGAATGCACTTGTATTTTCTTTTAAAACTACCCGATGTACTGCCGGAGGCAGAGTACGGATGCTGAGGATCGGGAAGGAGCATTCTGGTTCTCAAAATGCTGCCATTAGCAGTTGTACAAGGGCAGCTATAACCTCATGTGAGGACATAAGCATTCATCATCTCCTCTTCTGCCAATCCTCCCTCACTCTCTTGTTCACCGTGTCGGCACCATCCTAGCACGAGCAGCAGTGAGGAAAGCTCTTTGACGTACGCCCGTTTCCACATCTTGGCATCCCCTTTATGTTCTCCCTCATTTAACCTGGGCAGGAACAAAGGAGCTTCATGTGTGAGGAGGAACAAAGTGACTGCGGAGGAGACATTGGAAAGCAAGCATTCTGCATTCAGTGCGAGGACAAAAGCAGCGAGAGGCGTTGGTTTGGTAAATCCACACACCAGCATGCTCAGCCAGGAAATATGTCTGGGAAGCCTATTTCATTTTGGATCAAAATAGGAGATTCATTAACTGAAGTTATCCTGATTCTTCGCTGCTTGTGAAGCAGCATAAAGCTTACTCAACCTGACATGGGGAAGAGACAGCTGAACCAGGGAGCAAACACTTCCAGACTTTACCTCTCCCAAAAGCCCTGTGGGTCCTGGTTGTTTTGCTCCCAGCCCTGCAAAAGCACCCTCTTAACAACTTTCCATAAATACCCCGAAATCATCTTTTCAGGACCATTAGCAAAAGTCTTGTTTGTCCATAAAGGGAGAAAAGTCATTTTGAGGAAGGGACTTTTGAGCTCCCCAAGAAGTTATGAGAAAGCGAGTTATTCATTGTGTTGCCTGCAACATTGCATGAAACTTTCTCAAATCTTCCAAACACCATGTTTTCAGGGGACATGCTAAAAACGCGTTAGGAAAGATATAACTGCAGTGAAGCCCATACAACACACTATGGCAAATAAATTAGACTAATATTGCGTACAGGCACTGGGCTTTGCCAACTCTCCTTCTGTTGTTAAAAGAGGTTCAGGGCCCTCGCTCTGCAGAAGAGGTTAAGGAGAAAGTCAAACATTTCTCCTTCACGTCTGGAAAATGGTAAAAACTTTAACCAGAAAAATGTATTTGACTGAGACTAAGTTGACACTGAAAATGCAGACACACGGAGGTAGTGAAAAACTATAAGGTAAAATTCCAGTTTTGCTGAAGGCTGTGTCTTTCAAAAGAAAATGAGACATCTCTCATATTTCTCCACTGAAACAACAGAAAGGCTGCGTTATTTAGAAGAATTCATAAAGCAAGGTTACTTTTGCACTTTTAAAGATAGGAAAAAATAGTATGTTAAAATATAACAAACTAGGAAAAAACCTAAATTTACTTCAGAAGGCACATCAAGGTCTCAGAATAACTGATTTGCTATTGTCTAAGTTAGTAATTATTTAACTATTCTAAATCTTAACATATAACGTTTTAAAAGTTTAATCTAAAAAAGCCACTTGCCTTTATCTATATACTTTAGAACTCTCTTCAACTTTTGGAGTAAGAAACAAAACAAACTGGGTTGTCTCTACTTAAAACGTCCACGGGAAGAAGTAGCTATCAGAAAGTTGAGCCTTCCCTGGGCATTTTCAGCAAATAGTTAGAGAAAGGAGCTGTAACTTAAAAGTCGATAGAAGAGGTGGCTGGAACTGCGGGGCTGCGGCAGACGCCCTGCCCTTCAGCTCCCCGCCGGTAGCTGCCTGTTCCACCAGCGCGGCTCCACCTCAGGGTTATATTAACTGGACTCAAAGTAGTTGTCCCAAGAGAGCTCAACTACACTTCACTGAAGATAAGGCACTCTTGGGGCTCGTCAGCTTCTTAAACATCATTACTCCAACATAAGTGTTGATTGATTAAACTGGATAGAACTAACATTAAATATTTCAGGGGCACACCCTTTACTTTTACATCTGACTCTTAACCTATGTGTCCAGAAGGCACATGGCTCTCGATGATTAACTGCAAGCTTTATTCCAGTTTATTAAAGTACAGCTTTAATTTATTTTAACATCTGAGGGAGCTTTGTTACGTTTGTAACAATGTAACAATGAGCACAGTATTTTTAATTTATGAAGCTCAGATTTTACTACTACAGTAGTTTTAAAAGGAAGGTGTACCTATAATTAAGTGCATAAGGCTTTCAAATAAAGACTTCTGAATTAAAGAAATCCTTTATGTATAATAAGGTGTCTTTTAGATAGTTAATTCAAAACTTTAACAGGTATTATAGTAAAAAGAATGAGACACTTTCAGTCGCTTGAGCAAGCACTGTTGAAAACACTGACAATGTGTATTGCACTTCTGTAGATTTTTAACCAATACGAATACTCATCTAAAACAAGAACGACGAGTAAATTTACCAGATACTTACAAAGTTTAGTAATTCACTCAGGTGAGGTCAAACATACCAGATAATGCCTCATTTTAAAACACAAACACCGGACACAAGATGAGATTCAAATTGGTACATTCTGAGCCCATTAATGTAAACATCAGTTCAATACACATCTTGTGAGAGGTCTGAAGTATCTAGCACAATGTGGCAAGAGATTTAGAAATGCTAAACTGTACCCACTTATGAAATCCCTAATACACACAACAGGTAACAGCTCAGTCTGCTCTTTCCTCTTCCCCCAGCAAGCACAGTTTAGCTCTGCATGGCTAAAACTATGCCTTCTCATCTGCACGTTACAATCACTTTTTAGGACCATTGCTCTAAATCCCTCCTCTACAATAAATACCTAAAATATCTGAAAAAGTAAAAACTTTCACCCAAAATGTCTTTTCTGTCACCTTAAACCAGGACACCATGCTCAATTACACCCTGCCTCTACTCAGCCAGCAAAGCCTCCCAGTCTGCTGGTACTTCCAAGGAACTATTACAACTTACCTTTAATAGTCCTGTCTGCTCTACCCATGCCTGAAACGCTGCTGTATCCCTTTGCTCCAGACAGGCACATCTGCTTTCCTATCATTTGCCTGTTCCCAATTTTTATGCAACAGCTTCAAGGATTGAACTGCAACAGATTTTGAACCCTTCCATCATACTCGGAGTCTGCTCATGGAACTGATTCCCTTCCCAAATGACATCTCACTGAAGCCCCTGCTCAGGAAGGAAGATATTACTCTTTGTAAAGTCTGCAGACACCATTTTTCTTGTCTATAATAATGCTTAAAAACAGCTGTTGATTTAGGTTCTGATCAAATAGATCTGGCAACTTCTGTACTGACCGGAGTTGCTGAATTTTATTTCATTCAATTGAAAGCAGCATTATTCCTCTGGGTATCGACCCAACATCTCTGTTCAACATATGTATACGTTACGGTGTCTTTAATGTAGTGGGAGCACCCAACTTCATTTACACATTGTCTGGAAGAGTTTAAAAAACACAGTGTATAACTAAGATGGAGCATGAGAAACTGGTAGAATGGCTGGGGTGCAAGCTGCTGAAGATGCTGGATAATAAAGTAGCCAGAAGAAATTCAAATTACAGTAGCCTCACAAAAGATGAACGACAGGAGGACCCGACAGTTATTGTTGCACAAGAAATAGGATGGGCCAGGTATAAAAGTAGCTGCAAAATCTGTGAAGCCTGGAGTGGAGCACGGACCTGAAAGGTGAAGTTAACACCTAGAACGAGAGGCTCAGGCATAACACGAGTCTGGCAGATACACAGGATGCAGGGAAACACAGAAAACAGAGCCAGAGTCGCTCCAGAACAGCCCCTTTAGAAACAATGAGTAAAAAACTCACTGCAGTGAAAATATCAACCAACTGCTTCTTTTATTTGTTAACAAGCCATTTCAAACCAAAGTAAACATTACTATCTCAAAATGTATTTGCTGTCATACAACTGGTAAAAAAATAGATAATATTTTAATTGCAAAACCTCACAATGTAATTAGATGCTAACATGCTGTCCAGTACAAAGTATGTACAGTTATGCCCCAAAAAATGGTAATTTCATAGCTTCCTGTTGGCTCTGATGCAAAGCGAGGAGATACATTGTGATAAACAGTTTCCTTGGTAAATTTCCCAGCTGGAAATCAGTAACTTCTATTTAAAATGACACTAAAACTACAGTACAGTAGTAGATCTCAGCACTACTATCTTAACGAAAAATTTCCATGCAGGTAAAAGGACAGATGTAATACCATGGTTTGGGATCCAACCAACTAATTTACGTGGTTTTAATACTGTTATTTTTAGGCCTTTTTACTTCCTTAGGCCTGTGTTGTATTTTGGCTTTTTACAGAGCTTTTTATTAAAAAGTTTGTGTTCTATCACACACACCTCATCATGGATATAAGAAGGCTGTATCCTCAGAAGGAAGGAGAATAACCTTATTACAAAATGGTAACTCTGGGGAAAGTCCACGTCTCTGTAATGAGCCAGATGACCACACACTCTGAAAAGAAAGGGGGGGGAAAAAGCCATAAATTACAAGTGTACTTACTTAGTATTTAGCTAGCATTTATATATTTAAATGCAATTAGAGGAAAACTATACATTTTATCAACAGCTGAAATTCCAATTCTGGCCTACAACATCAATTCTGCGAAAGGATCCACTCCTGCAAAGCCCTGAAGTAGAGGACTGGATGGAGACACATTGAGATGGTGCAGACATGGTAAGAAGGAAAAGCCTGTGTGGCTTCTGCACTACGAATCAGGATCGTACTCAAACAGGACTAAACTGAACCACTGTTCATTCTGCCAGCTTCTAGCAAACGTAGCAAAGTGTGAAAATGGCCACCTTACTCTATTTTTAGAATTCGTAAGATTATTTCCAGCCTTTCCCATGAGGACAGGCTGAGAGATTTTGGGTTGTTCAGCCTGAAGAAGAAAAGCTCCGGGGAGATCTTACAGCCCCTTCCAGTACCTGAAGGGGGCCTACAGGAGAGATGGGGAGGGTCCCTTTAGCAGGGAGGGTAGTGATAGGATGAGGGGTAATCGTTTTAAACTGAAAGGAGATTTAGATTAGATATTAGGAAGAAATTCTGTGAGGGCGGTGAGGCACTGGAACAGGTTGCCCAGAGAAGCTGTGGCTGCCCCATCCCTGGAGGTGTCCAAGGCCAGGCTGGATGGGGCTTTGAGCAACCTGCTCTGGTGGGAGGTGTCCCTGCCCAGGGCAGGGGGGTTGGAACTAGATGATCTTTAAGGTCCCTTCCAACCCATTCTATGATTCTATGATCCAATGCAGACACCCCAGGATCTTTCTATTCCTTGCTCACACTCTCCATAGGGTCCCCTCTCCTCTTCCTAATGCTATTGCACGGGTTTATAACCCATCCATTTTTTCTCTGTTGCCTTTGTGGACTAAATGTAAGTTACCTGTCTAGAAACAAGAGAGAAAAATCTAAGTTCAAGTCAATGGAGTAACATATGAAAAACTGGGGTAAACATCGACCAGGTCAACAGAAAGTAATTAGTGCTGTAGCAGCCTTCTGCTTAATTATTTTGTAGCTTTCACAGTGGAAATGTTAATGAAAACGGTGAGGTGATTTTACTGATGAAGTATATAATGAAAATAGCAGACTGGACTTGTTGGTACCAAGTGTCAGAGTGAACAAAAGATGACATGGAGCACAGGCTGGAGAGACAGCTCCATAAACACGAAGTTCAGCAATTTAGGTTGGAAAAACACCCTGTTCTGGGTTAGTGCGTTAGTTTAAAATAGTATAAAATTCAGCTGTTTCATTTTTATAAAAAAATCTTTTACATTGATATGGGGATTCAGGTGCTATTCACCATGTAAGCCCTATGCATCTTCCAGCTTACTAGGTATTGCCCTGGGATGTGGAGCAGCAGAGTTTGAAATTTCCCCTCTGTCTGATTCAGAGCAGCGGTCTTAAATATTCACCAGAACAAGGACTGGAACCTGTCTGTCCCAATTTACGGGCAAGTGTGCTAATTACCAGACTATAGAGTCATTTGCTCGCTCCCTCTGGCCCAACAAACATTTACATTTTACCTCCTCAAACTGGAGGAACAGACGGACCCGTCCCGGAGTGCCACGAAGCCGCACTTCAGGGAGCAGAGTCTTTGTTTAAAGCCTCCTGAAGTCTGGCAGGTTGGAAATCTGAAACTAGGCTTCTCGTGCTGCACATCCCTCCCTACGCCCTACCTCATGTTCCTCAAAAGCTGCCAGAGACAGGTTACAAAAACTGGATTAAACGGGACATTTCGGCAGCATCAGAACGAATGAGCTGACCCCACCACCCCACGCATTTGCTAAACGCCAGCTTCATTGAGAAATGTCGGCTGAACCCAATCTGCATTTTTGGGGCTAATAAGAATTAAGACTTTTTGATACATCCCAGCCCTAACCCCGAGAGTCAGCAATTGCAGCTCCTATGGCAACTTAGGTGTCAAATCTCGGTTTTCATGGGGGGAGGGCAGAGAGAGATATTGTGTATTCTGAGGCACAATTACATCCATACTGTAAAGCACCTGTTTGATTACTGGAGTTACACTTTTCACAAGAGTACCTAAATGCACACACATTTTTGCCCCATTTTGTGCTATTTTTGTGCTAATTACCCTAAGAGCATTTCTGAAGAGCTGAAAAAATCCAAAGTGATTTTAAATTTAGAAGTGATAAGGGAAATACATTTTTATCAATATTTTCCACACATTATATAATACCTCATCATATATCACCTAAAGACTTCTATACCAAATTAATTTAGAACCTGGTTTAAAACTGAAAGTTTTAAAATAAAAGAAAATGTAAGAGCATTTTACCAACCATTTGACCTATCTCAGCTCTGCTGATCTAAAATCATACCTTAGTCCTAGGATTAAAGCATTTCAGGAGTCCCAGTTAGACCATGCTGATTTTTAGAGAAAGAGTATTTGTAAGTTTGTATGTATAATAGAACTAAAACCAAACACTTGCATAGGATAAAACCTCATATCTGAGGGAACAGATGATGTTTTCCAAAGTTAAGTAAGTGTCAGATGTATAATTAACTACTTGCATTGCAAATGATATAATGGGAAATTTAACCGGTAAGAATTTAAATTCGAATCTTGTTTCATGAAGGCTATGACAGTTTGCCATTAACATTTTAATATATTACATATGAAAATGTAGGCTTAAAACAGACTTTGCATGAAAGATTATTCACACAAACATACACCGAAATATCCACTCATTCAGTGTGTACATAAGATTTACGCAAATTTGTGGTAAAAGGATTATTACCTCTCCTCCCTTCAAAAAAAAAGCTTCTTATTCATACAAAAGAATGAATCCACACAACCAAAGCTCTTGTAATATAACACTGTGTTTACATTATTCCAACCCATTTCTGTCACGGTGGATATGTGAAAGGTAATGTGAAAAGGAAAATAAAGATAAGCAAATAAATCCACTGAAAGACAGAAAAGACTGCATACATGTAAAAGCCAGTAATTTTTAAGGGGAATATTTAATGTTTTAAAAATCAAGAAGGTATTTCTAAGATTTTGTAGGGGCCGTTGCTCTCTTAAGCATGCCATTTAGGAGTATATACCAGATAAAGATATTTAAGATGTTATTCACGCACTAATGAAATCTCGTTTCACATTAATGTACCCTGACCTGCTTTCCAAAACCACCACATTCTAACTGTACACGTGAGAAATTCAGGAGAATCCAACCCATCTGCAAAGTTCATCTTTTTCATTCTTACCCACTGGTACATTCATCTTCTGGATGAGAATTTCACCATACAACCAACGGCAGACCCAAAATCTAGTGTATGATCCAGAAGCTGTATCCACAGCACCCATGGAGTTCACCAGAAACACTATTTTAGATATTTCCCGTTCTCTGGTGTAAATGCTGCCGACCTCCTGCACTCCCTCAGCAGGGCTTTTGCTCTCTGTCTCTGGCCGTGGTTCTCTGCCAGCACCCACCAAGTAGAGAATTCACCAATTTTTGCAGTATTTGACCCAAGAGGAGAAGGTATTAAAGGCAGAGTGAGAAGTTCAACACAAATCAAGCAGATAATTAAATATCCATATCATTTTGTACGAGGTTGGATCAGCTGGGCTATCATTCTCATTGCTGCTTAGGTCCTTGAAAGAAAATAATTTTACCAACACATAGCATATCAAATAGATTTTGATACACCCTTAACTGAAAATAAAAATTCCCTTTCACTTGCAAAGTCAGGATTTGGGAACAGTTATCAAGTAAAGACAGACACTAAACTTCCTTAACAGCACCAAATGTTTTCTTTTTTCATATTTCTTCTTTTATTTTCCTAATAAGAAAAATTTCTCGTTGTACTTTTCTGCTTACAAAAAATACAACTGTTAATTCTCGATATGCTTAGATGAAATAGTGATGAAGACCTTTTCACTCGTAATTTTTTTTAGAAAAAAAAAATGTTCTGGAGGCATTAATTGCCTGCTTTTTTGAACTCCGACTGCTAATTTTAACTTCAATTTTGAATAAGGCCATCAAAAAAGCATTTCCTATGCTTTTCGGGGGACTAGGGGGGAAAGGAATGGAACCGTTCTCCCATTCTCTGGAGAGTAGTTTTTTCTAAAATGCTATGAACGCTACTACTATAACACTCTGGCTCAAGTTTTTTCTAAAATACTACGAAGAAGGAAGTGAAGTGAATATTTGTACCCAGCTGCTACTCTTGCCATGTGACTCTAGTTGTTGATTTTGTCTCATCTCCTCTCTTCTTTAAAGCTCACTTTGATCACTCTTCATATTACAATTTGTCTACTCCCAATCCAGGACTAACCATTCCGCACACGCCCCTTTCTACAAATGAGTTTAACTATATGTGAATACGTAGCTGCGTACACACCCCATATTTGTCATCTGTAAAAACATATATATATATATATATATATATCTCACTTTACTTTCAGGAGAACTTTCCAAAATGTATTTAACAAAAATTTGAATACTTACTTTTCATTACATAGTTTAACTGTACACAGCCAATAGTCAGGGTTCATGGCTGTAAGTAAACCACATTTTTCTTGCAAAATTCCCTTCAGGCTATGCCCATGAAAACAACTCCCATCTGTGTTTTCTTCAGACCAACTTAACTGAAAACTTGAAGGATTTGGCTTTTCAGCAGGTAGCACTGAACCAGACAGCTTGCCAAACTGATTCTGTAAGTTCACAACCATTTCTGTACAAATAGAAACAAAAAAAAAAACCCAAGGCAAAAGTATTAAGTACTAGAATACTGCTTAGAGATGATTAATACAGGATGAAAATAGGGTATTTGTGCCCTTTTTATTTATTTTTTTCCTTTAAACCTCTGTGTGGAATACTGAGAAACCCCACATTCCATTTAAAATTAAACTCTGTCACCTGCTTTAGGGAAAGATTGTGAAAGGTAATTCAAAACTTCATGTCTTTCATATCTAAAATGATATTAACACGGGGGTACTCCAAAAGCATTCCCCAAATAAAACATATAAAATCCATTTGATACTGCTGGTACTTCTATTCTGCTAGAAAACACAGCCAGGATGCCTTTCACTGTATTTACCTGGTTGTATGCTACCACTCAGATGGGCTAAGATTTTTTGAGCAGTTTCCTGTGTATCAGAAGTAAGGAAGCCTGGTTTCATAGATATATGGATTTAAGGTTAAGTTTTTCATAGTGCAAATTTCAACTGGGAAAAAAAAAAAACCACAACAAAAAACCACTCCACCTTTTCTCACTGTGAAAAGTGAATAAGTTACTAGTGAAAGAATAAGCTACTGAGGCTGAGAAGGGAAGAAGGTCTGACAATAGATCAGCACACACAATATGACTGCCTAAGCCTTGTTTCCCTAGGATAAAAAGCAGGTTAAAAACCACTGTTGTTGGAGCTTCAACTTCTTTTTATGACTTGTCTCTGAATAAACTCTTTCATAAACTGGAAAAAAAGCAGAAAAGACATCCTAAAGTAATCCAAGGACTGGGAAGCTTATCTTTCAAGAGGACATTAAAATCTACCATCAAAAACCAAGGCTAAGGAAGGTTTCTGAAAACCTGTTTCTGGCACGTAAGCATTCTAGAGCACTCTTTGTTCTACTATTTTAAATGTGGTTTAAGATTAATCTTGCCCAATTGCAATGGCATTATGTGACATTCCTCCTTGCAACAACTGGTAGTAAAGCTCCATAATCTAAGTGGTCGTCTCCCAGCTTCAAGAGAAACAGAGCCAGAAGAGGAATCTAGAGTGCCACACAGATGATGAACAGTGAATCATTATTCACTTTTTCTTATAAACGCAAGAACTAATGGGCATCTGAGCAAGTGATCAGCTTGAAATAAATAAACCTAAATGTATATTTCCATGGAACATGACTGGACTGCAGGATCAACCCTACTGAATTTTGAAGAGTAAGAACATTTTAAAAACCCCAATTACATCCTTGAAGCAGAAATCAATGTGAGTGATTCAAACCAAATGGGATTATACAATTTGTTTAGAAGTCCCTGAATCAATCACTTCCAGAAACTGGAAGAGTATATAAAGGGAAAAATATCACTTGCCACACTTAACATCTCTCCAAAAATCTGCTGCTTGCTAGATACTATTAAACATAGAACGAAGAACTTCAGATCTAACTTGGTTGAATAAAATGCTGTTTTTCTGTTATTTCCACAGATAAGTGGCGGTTTTTGTTGTTTTGTTTGTTTGCTTTTGTGGCAACGTAAAACACTAATTTCCTGTAAGTACTACTGGAGCTACTAAAATAAAGTAGATGTACCTGCATTCTGACCACGTATAGCTAGCCATTCAAGCAAAGCCACGCTCAGACAAGCCTTCCTCACTTTCTACAGAAGACTGCAAGAAGGAGTGGGAGACAAGAGGGACATGGCAAGGTCTACCAAAGGACATACTGGGATATCTATAGCAGGATAAAGTAAAGGAGAAAAGGAACAGGAAAGCTACGGAAGACCACCACCAACTCATGAAGTTGACAACTGCATAAAGGCAACTAACAAACCAGTGAACAAGATGGCAGTAGGTCATTAGGAAGAGTGGCAAAGGCAGTTTCAGTTAATCATAAGGAAAACGTCTGTTTGAAGAATTCCAGCCACAGGCTGTAAAATAGTACTACATTAGTCGTACCCAGAGATGAAAGAGAGAAGAGAAAGCATTTTAAGATGTAAATGTTATCGCAGTCAGGGCTGCGGATTTTCTATGATGGGAAAAGTTGGAGCAGATTTCTGACTTGCTGGGAAGGCAAAGTTTACTCACGTCTTCTCTTAAGAACTTTAGATTTCTTCTTGGCTGAATAAAACAGCGGCTTTTCACATCTCCACAGATACCTACCAGTAGGAGACATAAGAATTGTTAGGAAAAAGAAAGCTGGAGCAAACAAGTAAAAGAATAGTAATTTCCTTCAAATACTACTAGAGCTATTAAAATAAAATAAAAATAATTTAATGGTTAGTGCTATTAAAATTTCCAGCACATCTAGAAAGTCTTTCTTCAGAGTAGGCAAACTGAGGCATGTAAGCCCAGATTTACTGTAATCAGTTAAGTGTTCAGTTACTTGTCACAGAAAGTGAGCATTTAAATTAATATGCTGGATAAACATTATGAGTGTAAATGGAAAATTAAGATAGGGATTTAGTCGCTCTATTTACTCAAGCCTGATGGATGGAAACATCAAGCAAATTCTTAACCTTTTTAATTTCTTTGGGGGTCAGGATTTCACATAAAACTTTCTACCTTAAAAAAAGACATAGTACTTAAAAACCTCTTACTTGGCTCTTTCTTCATCCAGTTTCTTTTGCTTCACATCCAAGGAACATTTGATAACCTTGTACCACTTTTTGAACTCAAAATAGGGACCACCTGAATAAAACATTCACATTTTAGGTTGGAAAGAAGTTAAAGAAGGGTGTAATACACAGAAGGTGGTCTCCACAGAGTTAGACCCTGTGTCTTCCACCTGTATGCAAACCTATCCTAGATTCTACGTGCTTTCAGAAGACATACTTGATCTAGCAATTCTGAAAGAAGGAGAAATGCAGTGAAAGAACAGCATGTCTAAGAAGTGCAAAGAAGCTCCTTAGCTTAGAACAGATTTCATAGATATAGCACAATTCAAACCTTTTCCCTCCTTTCTGAAAGCTAAGCCTAAGAACTACCCCTTCTCTACCAAATGAACTAGATCTCCAGTGGGAAGTGGCATTCACCTGTTTGAAAGTTGACTTCAAGGGATTAATGAAACTACACATCAAGCTTAGGTTTAAACAAATAAGACCTAAACAAGCTCAGGTGTAAGATTTCAAATAGTTTCATCAGCTCCTCACTGTTTATTCTACTATCCATGAAATGTTACAGGGCATGAAGAATGGACTAGACAATTGTATTCATTTCATATCAGCCTCCCGTGTTTTTGAGCACAGGAACTTCACTCTGTATCTGAACAAATATTTATCAGCACATGCAAAAACATTAAGGCATGTGCCATTCTAGCAGCCCATTTATCACCCGTGTTCCAAAGAGGCACAGGACTGAAGCAGACGAACTGGGTACAGTAAGTATAAGAATTCCAAACAGAACTCTGGTGCAGATTTATATATTTAAAATATAATCAACTCTTATTACCCATGGGTGGATTATCTGCATTGTGAATTAACCAGGCTTTGCATTTCCCCATCACCTCAGCTGCACTGCGTGCGATGCTTGCATCATGCTTAGCTTTGCCAGCTAGCTGTTTAAACTGTTTTGAAGGTGAATATACTGTTCTTATAATCAGCCTTATATACATTTTGTATTATCTGCATTTTTGCTATTCAAGTTATCCTGCCATAGGATGTCTTAAATGGTAAAATATGGATGGACTCAAAAAGCAACAGACAAATGAAGGGATTAAAGACCCTTCAGTATTTCTTAAAATTCAAATGTGTGGATACAACTTCCTTTATTAACTCCTTAAACCCAGAGATTTAAGTAAGTACTCTTAAATTGCTGGGAGGGCAGTCAAAAGGGGAAGGAGGCAGAAATTTTTATTTAACTTACTATGAATTATTAAGCATCTGTCACAAGCAAAACCATTGTCAAAGACATGATGCTACTCTATAATAACCATTTACCTGTTCATACAGCTGAGCCGACTAGAAAACACACAGCTGTGTGATACACACTTACATACATACACCTCACCACGTTTTATTTGAACATAAACAGTATTGTGTATGTGTGCAGCTCATAGAACCTACTAGGTAACTACAACTATCTACTACTGTACAGCTTCCAGTCTGTAGGAGCTGAAATACTATTTTTTTTAATTAAAAAAAAAAAGGAATAGAGAAAGGACAGTTAAATCGAGAACGGAGTCAACATAAATTGGATCTTTAAAACTCAGTATTAACCATTATTCATTTCAGCACGCTAACTTTGGGAAAATGCCAGAGGCAGTTTTGAGATCTGGCACTAATCAGTGCTCTAACAGAAATTCTCACATCAGCTCCTCTGCGCAGCTGCTCACCATCACCCCAACATTTCAAGGATAGGGACAACATAGCACAGCATATGGATCATTTTGCACCAGCAGATTTTAAATTAAAGAAGTGGGCAAAGAATGAGCTGTTAATTCCCAAGGGCAATGAGACTTGTTAATAGGGGAGAAACCCCATTAAGACATTAATGGCTTTGAGCCTCAGCTTGTAAGCAGTTGCACAACTTCTACCCGTCACTATCACGTACTTCAAGTTTTCAAGGGAAATGAAAAGGAGAAGAAAAAAAAAAAAAGTTCCAAAATAAGTTTGTGTATCCACTTGAAAATGAGAATTACCAGTTTTAGTTAACAGCGACGACTATCTTTAGATAGAGCAGTAATTGTGCTCACACATGGCTAACACCAATTTGATTATTTAAATAAATTTTCAGAAAGTAACAGAAGGGTCAAAATGGACCCCAAACTGGATGGAAGGCTTAAAAGATAATACACTGTAACATATCTTTGATCTTATCTTCAACTGTGATCTGGATCAGGCCATGGAACATCTTCCTGAAGATTTCTAATCTTTGATTTGGTCTTTCTGCCCTCAAAGAACCATGTTCACACCATTATCTTCTCTATCTTAATTGCTGCTAGCTTTTCCACACTCTCTCAGGATTATTTGGACTAAGAAAATAGATTACATCTGAAATATGTTACACACTAAGGCATTTTATTTAACAAGACTAAACAAGTTTGGATTTTATCATAACTGTGGTTTGATGCCCCTAATAAGTGTCTGCTATTTACGATCAAAGTGCGTTCCCTCTTTACTGCATATCCATTCATCTTCACTTACCATGCATAAAACTCTGAAACGAGAGGCAAACATGCACAAGGAGAAGCAGAAAAGTACCTAGCAAATGTGGACCAAATTGCCCTATCCAGTACAACAAGAATTATGCAGGTGAACTGAGACAATTTTATGTGAAGATGTACTTTTTTCTTTGAATAAAGATTTGCCCTAAAAAAAGTAAATGATAAAACCAAATTTTAATGAACAATAGGACAAGTCTTTTAAAGCCCGATTACAAAGTTATTTCATTTACAAAAATCATAAGGCTGCTTCTACTAGAATATTTACGTACCTTCTTTGTTGTTTTTATTTCTTTCTTCAGCGAAGTCAGAAAGTAACCTGAAAAAAAATAACACCAGGCTATTTTGTAGATCCAAATACTGCACATTTCACAATAAGTTCAAATACAATCCACAAAAATTACACCCTGATTTTACTCCAAGTTTCAGATTCAAAATGATGATTTTTACAAAGTAGTAATATATAATGTCTAAAATGTCTCAGGTGTATGTTTTATGCTACTGAACTTAATCAAAATTCAAATACTATAAATCGAGCATTACTAAAGAAAGAATGATCCAAGAAAATCATTTGCAATCTTTGAAATTTGAGATTTGTTACAGATTTGCCAATACACTTACCATTCATAGTGATCATCTAATAAAAACAATAACTTGAGCACAACTACAATAACTGCTGCAGCCAGAACATCGTATTTCACATTTCTTGCTGATTTATTTCCAGGCACAAGAGTCAGGAAATCCGTTTCTCCAATGGAGATCTTTTTCACCACTCGACAAGTCCAATTATGCAATTCATCTGATTAATGTAAATAAAAACATAAAATTAGTCCGTTGAGACAAACTAGAAGTACTTGTACAGTGCAAATCTGTTGGTCATTTGAGGAAAACAATGCTTATGACTTTTAGGACCATTAGACAGCAGGTTTTTTTCCGGCTGGAAAGTATTTGGAGGTATTTTTAAAAGTACTAGGCAACCTTCAGCGTGCTTACATGGAAATCAGTCGTGACTGTTCACATATGTTTCCTCCATATATTCATATGGTGAAAAAAAAAATAAAATCACATTTTAATAGTGTTTTGGTGTTACTCAAACTATCCTGTTAGATCACCCTGAACATTGTTGTGGGAAAGAATAACCTAAATCTACATAAATACTGTTCCAAAAAACCACAAAAGCCAAAGACTTGTCACGAACTTTTTTCCTGCATGTTGGTGGAACACCCCTGTAAGGACGGATCCGGTACCGCAGAGAGGAACGGGGCTAATTTTAACGAAGTGAGTTGGGTAACGAAGAGCAGCCTGATCATGGCAGGGCAGCGCTCGCTGCCACCCCGGCACAACCCGGCCCAGGCACAGACGATCCCAGCCCCGGTGAAAGCTGGCGTTACACTGCGAAGCTCCAGCTCCCAGAGCCGCGCTATGATATCTGTACAGTCTCTCATTACGCTTATTTTTCACAGATACAAACCCCCCAAATTTCTCACCTTTCCTGTTCAGCAAGAAATACAGGAGTTGATTACATCACCATCAGATTCCACAAAGGTTAGCAATGTATGACTAAATACAACCTTAATCCAGCTATACTTTGTATTCTCTTGCTGCCTACAAAGAGTTCAGTAGGAACTCATTTTTAATCCTCTCGCATATAACAGTAAAAGTTAAACAAAATCTGGAAACCAAATTTTTTTATAAATATTGCCAGTATACTTTTTTTTTTTAATTTATTTCACATACTTTAAATGGCCTTTTCATTATTTAATGTCCCAAGAGCCACTGCCAATCCATTGCTAGATTTATTGTTTTAAGAGTTGCTAGACAACAGCAGTGGCCCTTCTTCAAATTGTAAAAAAATGCTTCTACATGATAAAAAGTTTAGTTGCAAGGAAAAAGCAAAGGACAGTATATTCTTATTTTACAGTAATTTTCAAAGAGTACTTAGCTTTGTATTTCTCTGTAATAAATCTGAAAATGCCAAATTTCTAACTGCTTCTCTGATTCAACTGATACTTCAAAATCTGAAACATAATATGATCCTCTATAGGCTCCAGCGCAACACTGGTGTAAAACTACAAAATAAGAATTTCTACCCTGGGATTTTAGTCCTAAATCTGTTGTTTGTCTTCTCTTCGTTCAACTGTGAGTACAAAGAAAAGCCAAGTTGCTTTGTTCAACATAACTGCAAAGTAAGACAATAAAAAACCCCAAACTTTTAATTGTTGGAATGCTTTGAGAAAAAAAAAATAAATTAATTTACAGGCTATTTGTCTGTAGAACTTCTCTACAGCGATAGTGGTATTTGATAGGAGGTAGCCCAGCAGACAGTTCACCTACTAGGACTTACTGCTCTTTCTCTGGCAATTTAATATTCAAGACTTAATTGTAGGATAAACAAAAATATTCAATATTTATGCAACATATGATTTCAAAAATAAATTGGAAATCAAGTGAGACACGAGCTGATTTGTAACACAGCATCGTTTGTTAATACTAAAATTAATGCTAATATGCAATATTATAGAATATATTTTCAGTATGATATATGAGACAATTCTAGCACTAAGCAATCAGGTCCTAGCTTCGTGAACCATTTAGCTAAAGTTAACAAATCAAGTGACTTCAACTAGTGCCTCTTAGTTCTCATGGATACTGAAAGATTTGAAATGAAGTATCCACTCCACAGCCTTAGAGAGCCAGCACCAGAGTGCCCCTGCATATCTGGGCCTATAATACATACTCTAAATGTTTGATGAAGGTGCTTTCTATAGAAATTATCTTTCAGTTCAAGCTTAAATGGGTATAAATTAGAAGGAAAAGAGTAGGCACTTTTAAAGTAGTAATTCAAGTCTTTTTGCTAGAGTTTAATAAACCAAAGAAAAATTTTATCAGTTCGGGTTTGGGAAAATATTTACCAGGTAAATTAGCTTCCATCAAGTACTTCATGCACAACATGTCTGGATGAAGGAAGCAGCTGTCTGTTATATCTGGAAAACGAGGCAGGTCTAAAAATGCCGCAAGCTCAAGCATTTTGTTGTGTACTTCTTCATATACAGGCCACGACTGAAAAACAAGGGTTAGAGGGTGTTACACAATTGCTCTATTACTGTATTTGTTATCAATTTTAAATTAATTATTGATGTTAAATTCTGTATTATTTAATACAGAATTACTTATACAGACTCTTTTAGCGCTCTGTCACTAAACACACATGCAAGAATGGAGCCAGACTGCAGTATTGCAAAGAGAAATGTGCTTGTTTAAAAGCCCACGAAATACATAAGGAACAAGTAGGAAGTTGCTTCAGACCCGCAACCAACCCACTCCCTTTTTTGTGAAGTGATCAGTGTGTCTCCTGATGCTCCAAAATTAAAAGAACATTGGAAAAAAAATATATAAAAATACAGTGCAATGGAGGATGAACTCTCTGAAGAGGTAAGAGATCATAGAACCACAGAAAGGTGGAGGTTGGCAGGGACTGCTTGAGACCATCTAGCTAGTCAGCTACATCAGGTTGCCCAGGACCACGTCCTGGGTATCTCCATAGATGGCAACTCCACAAACTCTGTGGGAAATCAGCTCTGGTGTTTCACTACCCTCACGATGCAAGTTTGCATGTTTTCCTTATGCTTAAATCGAATTTCTTGTATTTCAATTTGTGTCCATTTCCACTCATCCTGTCACTGGATACCACTGAGGAGGATCCGGTCTTCCCCTTTGCACCTTCCTGTCAGATACACGTCATAACCCCCCCCGAGTCTTCTCTTCTCCATCTCCAGGCTGAACAGCCCCAGCCCTCTCAGCCTCCCTTCGTTTGTCAGATGCTCTATTGCCTTCATCATCTTCCCAGCCTTTTACTGGACTCACTCCGGTATGTCCATATCTCCTTTGTACTGGAGAACCCAGAACTGGACCCAGCACTCCAGATGAGTCTCACCAGTGCTGAACAGAGAGGAATGATCATGCCCTTGACCTGCTGGCAATGCTCTGCCTAATGCAGCCCAGGACGATGCTGGCGGTCTTTGCCACAAGGGCACACTGCTGGCTTACATTCATCTTCACATCATCTTGTCCACCAGAATTCCCAGGACCTTCTCTGAAAAGCTGCTTTCCAACCCATCAGTCCTCCAGTATGTGCTGGTGTCTGCGGTTATTCCCCAATACATATTTATCAGCAAGAGTATGATCAATATGTGGCTGACAGGCCTTTAGTTCCCCAGATCCTCCTTCCTGCCCTTCTTGAATACAGGGGTGATATGGATTTCTAAGACGGGGGTGAGACTGGATTTATTCCAGTCCTCAAGAAACTCCCCCAGTCACCATGATTTTTCAGAAATTGACAGTGGCCAGCGATGACCTCAGCCAGTTCCCTCAGCCCTTGTGGCAGCATCCCGTCACAGCCCATTAACCTTCATGAGTCCAGTTTGCTTAAATATTCCTAACCTGATCCTCCCTCCACCAAGGGTAAATTTACCTTCCCCCATACTTTCCCATTGGTTTCAGGGACCTGGGACTGGTGAAGGCCACAGACAGAGGCAAAAAAGGCATTCATCACCTTAGCCTCCTCCTTGAGTCTTTGTGACCATGTCCCCATTCCCATTCAGCAGCAGGCCCACATTATTTAAAACCTTCCAACAGAATCTTTAATTTTTTTTTTATTATTATTTAGAAAATATCTACTTCTATATTTGCATATTTATTCATGACAGTAAAACTGCAACTCTTTTCAAAACTATTGACTACCTGAGGAAAGTTTTCCCAATTTCCACTGAGGTTTTCCTGCTAGAGGAGAACATAACTTAGTCAGATTTTGACCTGCTTATTCACAATGAACTCAGCAGGACCTGGTGACGTTTGCGTAAGTATGGACTGTAAGATTTGACCCTCGTTTCTCAATACTTCAACTGTTTTATTAAACATTCTTAATTTTTTGTATTTTAAATTATTACTTCTATTTACCTCTTAAAGTGATAATTTTCAGCCGTTCAGGCTACTTTAGCATTTTAAACATATAAAAAGCAATGCTTTTTCTGCTTGTGTTGGCAGTTCTAATTCAGTAGAGCACTTTATCAGGCATTCATATTTATCAGTCAATTTGTGCATAAGAGACTTTACTTGAGCAGGGCTTTACGCTTTGTGCACTGGTTCAAAACTTTCCTGAACAAGAGTGAATTCTGGCTTCAGTTTTTTCTAGACCAGAATAAAAACAGAGCAATCACGTTTAAAACAACAGTAAGACTGCAATGATGCATTTTTATTGAATCATTTGGTCTCATCTCTTTTAATGAGCTGTGTAGCCAATGCTCAAATTTTATTGTTTTGAATGACTGCCAACATTTCCTTTTCTTTTTTTTAAATTATCTCCCCTCAGACTGCAGTTCAGACTTGCTTAACTGTGTGAACACATGCTCCGGCAAATGAATAATTCTGCTGTCACTTACTATTACACATGCAACTTTTTGTAACAGTTAGGAAGTTGTATCCTGTTCATTATATTTTCTAAACAGTGTTAAAAATTGGCTTAGACTGCTACAGGACTATCTTGAGAAACAAGAAAAACACGCATTACAAGACTTCTGCAGTAGCCCAGGCTCGCAGTACTTTCCATTCCTCTTAAAAAGCAATGCTAAAATGAATACCAAAACAATCTGGAACACCTGAATCATATGTTAACTTCTCTTGAGCGTATTTGGAGAAAAATTAGTCCCAGATAATTAAAATAAAAGCATCACATAAATACTATTCCTAATTAGATATAAGGGAAATACATTTTTCCCTTTAATGAAAAGCAGTTGAATTAGCAGCTTCTTAATAATATATCACAGATGAAAATAAATTAAGACACGGGAATTCAGTCATTTGAAGCATTCCCATTCTCAAACAGTGAGACTATCTACCTATCTATCTATCTAAACTATCTATCACCTGGGAAGTTATCTGAACAGTCTAATTTATCACAGAGGTATTTTAAGGAATGTAACTGCTAATTGGAGGGCTCTCGGTAGACACCTTTATCACCGTGTATCTGCACATCTCTCACTGCATCAGGCTGAGGGGACAGCTTTCCTATCCTAGGCACTAATGAATCATCTACCCCTTCCTCCTCAAGCCCAACACCGACTCTTGTTTCCAAGTGTTTCTTTGCAAGTTAGAGAGGCAGTTGGTTCTTTTCCAAAATGGCTAGAAAACACTCTCTGCTTTGCAATGACAACTCATGCTTTCTTTTCTTTTTGAAGAGTAAACAAGTGGTGTAATAACTACAAATAAAAATCAATACCGAGAGCTATCATGTGGCTTATTTTATAAAGGATGTTAACAGACAAAAAATGTTTTTAGTTGATGAGTGTTCATAGAGAGATGCAAACACAACTGGACGTGCAGATCTAGGAAGGGCATATACTAATCCACCATAAAGACCAACCAAATCAATTGCTACTTTCCAGGGCTTAACTCCCCAAGCTCAAAAGCCCTCACTGTAGTACTCATGTTTCTACAACACAGCGCTGAGTCACGACGATGCCAGTGGCACCTAACGCCACGCTTCCAGGAGTACGCTGTAATCTCTTGGACTGTAAACTGCAAGCCTAAGCTGGATCCGACACAAGATCACATCTCTGTAGGACGCATCCTAGCAAAGATCTGAAGGCTGAAAGGTTGAGGACCGCAGAGACTGTAGAGCGTTTCAGTCATCAAGCACTGAGCATTTTCATCAGTCACTACATACCCTGTTCATACCCTGTTTAATTCTGAAAGAGCCGTGTCTTCATTGAGCAAATCTCTTATTCTGCAAAGTTTCATATGTACTGGGAGAGTTAGAAAGAACGTCCAAATTCCACACAAGAAACATAGCAAATGTTAGGACAACATTATGAAAAAGCAAGATGCAGCAAAAATGCAGCATCAAAATTAATAAAAGTTATCACCTTCAACCTAGCTATGCACCTCTGCCAGAAAAAAAGAACCTGATAAAGTCAACCAGCAAATCAACTAGGAAAGCAAGATCCAGAGCCGCGGTCTCCTTCAGGTGAAAAAACTCTGCCTCCAGCACCCTGCAACTAAACCCCAAGGGAGGAGTACCTGGACAAGAGGGGACAGCGTTAGATCATCCGCCACACAACCTATAACTTTTGCTTATCCAACCATAAATTAAAGAATTTTGTGTTACGTATTTTCAAGTTGTGTTTCTGCGCTAAATATGAGGGCAACTCCCCTGTCCATCAGCACGTGGAGTTACTGAGCTCTCAACCTTGTTTCCAGAACCTGGGAAACACTCCACATATAACTCAGTTACAAACCCTTGAGGGCACTTAATAACTTCAGGAAGACTGACAGAAAACCCTTTTTAAGTTATGCCACCTGCTAGCCCTTTTCAGGTGTTTCGCAAGCTGGGATTTCTTCAAGACTGATCAACAATGCTGACAGAGCCTATAACTTGTCTAGATTGGGTACAGAGGTTACCGAGATCTTTTCTTAACTGTTTTGTCTTTAAAATCTTCATATCTTATTCTCACAAATAAGGTAACGTCAGATCTTCTCCAGAAAGCAATAAGAGAGATGACTACTAGAGAATATTTCTTTTCTCCCCCCCCCGCCATCTTCAACTGAGCATAGGAGGGCAAAATACACACTATTAAGTCAGTGAAGAAGTGTCTAGAACAAGATTTTCATGATAATAAATAGTCATGAGACTATTTAAATCGGTTGCCTTTATCTTCCAAAGTTACATGGAATTTTTCACCTGTATCAGAAAAGAACAAGCTGGTTTTCAGAAGCAGATGAGCCAAACTATTAGCATGATAATCAGATCACAGTAACAGGTAATTGTTTTGGGTAAGCCAAGATTGCAGCCTCTCCTGCTTGTTTGGACAATATCAGAATGTTGCTGATCAACAAGCAGAAAGCAGTCTGCGCTGGCTGGCTTTCTAGATTCATTTGCAGGCTCCATAGCTTCTGGTTTTACATGTGGTCTGACTGACTCTCTTCTTAGATGACTGTACAGGCTGTTTCCTTCTGTATCCGGACAACATCCCAGCAGCCATTACTTACGTATTCACAGTTCAGTTTATTTTATGGTGATAATGTTCTATCCTTTCTGAAAATAACTAGTTACTGAGTTGTTCTAAATTCTCCCTTTTATATTTTTCCCCTTCCATCCTCCTCTCCTGTTCAGTACTTTATTCACAGCATAGTTCCCTTCCTTCTACCTGTGAATTTCCATCCAGAAAACCCTTTCTTCCCATGCCTGCATATTCTCTAAAGCTCTACCTTCACCTGTGCTGCTCATGTTCAGCAGTGGATATCTTTCCTAAGCCATTCTTTTAATGGCCATTTTATACACGAATCTAATAAGATTCCTTCACTTTTTCATCATTGGCTTTTTGTTGAACTCTGGGAATCTTTGACATTTGGAGTTGGATATAAAAGCCAGCACAGCTTCATAATTTTTAAGATGACCAAGTCAACCTAGACCAAGTTTGAAGAAGAATGTACCAAACTTCTCAGGAAATGGACTAAGAAAGCAATTTAACTTGAAGATTTGGAAAACAGGTTAGGAGGCTTGGAGAAAGGGTTTTTACAACACAATCCTTGCATAAGGCAAGACATGTTCATAAAACAGAAGATATTTATTGTAACAGTAACGAATCAAGTGGATGCCCTAATGTGTGTAAACACCTTTGAATATAGCCTGCACTGAAACACACATTGCCAGGAACCCAAATTAGCTTTAGAATTCCATAAGGTAAAATTAGATACCAACAACGAGACAGCAGTCGAGCTCTACGGAGCCTGGCTCGCCTTACTTTGCTTCTGCTGCCCAACTGGTTCAGATATATCTGGTCGTCTACAGCATAAGCCTGACGTGGGACGACACCAGCCGCAGCACACACAGGTTACATAAAAGAATTGACAGTAAAGACAATAACTGTATCAGCTGTGAAATTCACACCCAAATTACTATTGTAAACTGAATTAAATGACCTTGTGAACCAATCATTATGTACTACATCCTTAATGTCATTGGCTAGCCCGAACTCCCAGATTACTGGAGATTTTTTTTTCATGCTTTGTGTGTACTCTCACAGTACTACCCATCTGGCTACCTCCCATACAAACGAATCTTGCTGGTGTATATTTTTTAAACATTTTTTCCCCCTTGCCTGACCTCTGTCCACCTCTCAGAGGCCATCCACATTCCACCTGGAACAGCAGCAAACTAATACAACAGCAATCACGCACAAATTAAAAGTGCACTGTGTTTTATTATGCATACAAACTTTATAAAAGAAGCAGCACTCACTGATACTTTTTTTCCCCAGCTAGGCTAGACAGCAAAACTAATGTGGTCAACTCTGTTGCACTGTTCGATTCTGTGAAGTGTCAAGCTAAATTTTTCATGAATGTCTTCCTTGCCAGAACACAGGGTACACAGAAAAGACACACACGATGTAAAGGCCGGGCGTCGTAAGCTTTGTTACCACAGCTTTGTAGAAATGTCCCAGACTTGTGAATTGCTGGCGAGTGCGAAAGTACATTGGGGAGAGCTCGTGCACCCTGCTCCGACATCCCTTCCCAGGTAACTATCAGAAACAGGAGAGCAGATTCCGTGAGCCTCGAGTCTGACGCGGTGCAGCCATTTTTATGTGGACTAAACAAGTGGCTAAATTTCTTCAAACCCTGATATCCATGAATCACATACAGATGCTGATGTAACAGCGAGAGGGTGTGCCTGGAATTATTAAAAGGGAACCAAATGACAAGGAGAACAAAGATGGGTGAAACTGCTACAAGTCCATTTAGATAACTGCTAAGAAACATGCATCTCATGAGACTTCTTCCACTAGAAAAAACATGAAGAGGTCAAGTATACACTTGCAGTTGCTGCTTTACAAGCCTCTCATCAAGCAGAACGGATAACAGAAAGGTTAACACAAGATAACAAAATCAATTTGTCCACCTTGAAGCCAGGCAAACACGTTGCCCAAATTATCTACCTGGCAACAAACGGGCAGAGGAGGCGGGATGAAAAATAAAGATACCATTTGAAAATCATGGAAGACTTCACACTGGCAGCCTCTCTCTTGCTCTCTCCTTTGATAACTGTCTCAGTTGAAACAGCTACTACATCTTAAAATCCCAAATTACTCCTAATCATTGTTGCAGAGGAAGTGAGAAGGATCTTTGTATAGAAAAAAAATTAATTTTAGAAGATGACTCAATTAAAAAAGTTTACATATCTGAGAGAAAAAAAATCTACCTGTACTAAGATATTAGACTGCATTAAATTGACACAGGGAGTTTTTACTGAAGAATTCAAGATGGCTTGTGGTTGAGCCAGCAACCCACGCACAAGAGAAAAAGCTCACCGAACATCCAGTACAGTTGTACTCTTTTACTAGAGGAAATAAAAAAAAAAGAAGATATTTTTGTTGGATGCAGAGCAGACCTTTTAATATACCACTTTTAGAGGAAAACATCTTGTTCATTACATGATTCCTGGCTGAAGTGGTTTTTGAATAAATGAGTTTCAATATTATTAAACCAACAGAGACACGCGCTCGAGCGTTAGCTTGATCATGCTCACAAGCTAACTCTACAAACACCACTTTTCTAAAAAATGTAGTCTTTCTACAAATGGAGAGAGTAATCCAATAAGGAGCTGAACTGTCATAATGTACTGAAATTTAAGAGTTTGGGAACAAATTTTATTGAATTTCACAAATATTTTGTTAGGTTTGTTTTCTTTCTTCATTAAGTAATGCTTTAAGACAGGTATGGACAAGCTAGAGTTTCTGTTACACAACAGCAAGCTCCCATGATAAACTTGATTACAATAACCCTTTCAGCAGCGAACTTCCTCCTCAGCTTTTTTTTTTTTTCTTTCAAATAAAAGCCTCACCCTTGCTTCTTTTAATTCTGCACTACTTTCTATCCTGAACAAGTACTGCATGCACCTGTTAAAAGGCACAAAAAATACAGAGTCAGACAGGAAAAAAAAATCCCACAGATAGAGAGACACCCACTCCCAGCAAAACTAAGATTACAAGGCATCTCAACACACCAGCAAACCACAGCAGAAATTGCTACTTGTTTTGGAAAGTCACAGCCAATTAGCAGAATTTGTATGGCTAGAATTTTATACCTCTTAGAAGATTTATTTTTTTTTTTTTAAATAAACAAGAATGATCGGCTTCTGTCTTAATTTGAATTCTTTAAATAGTTACCACTAAGAAAAAAAATAAACCGTATGGCAATTAATCTCATCCAAATTTTAGTCAGGAAAAGAGGCTCTTACACATCAGACTTTAAATGTTTTTAGAAAAGGATCTCGACAAACAGAGGGATGTGTCTAAAAGCCAGTCTGGTGGATACACTTTCCAGGGAAGCAGAAAGCCATTGTCATTCCAGTCACAGAATCACTGAACACTCTGGGAGAAAACAGAGCAAACGTTTGACCTGCATTCATGAGTTTATTCATAGATTTAGTCAGGGACTACTTTGTTTGAATCAGACCCAAACTAAAATGTAAACATGCAATTCCCCAAAACCTGAAGTGTGAGACAATCCAAACGGCAGCAGTTTCCTATGAGCTGCGTGATGACCTGACAACCTGGCTATTAGCCAGTAGCAGGTTATTAAGTGATATGAAATCCTTTTGAAAAGCCAGTGTGGNCTTTCCATCTGATTTCCTAATCAGTCCCGGTGATAACAAAAAAAAAAAAAAAAAAAAAAATTAAACACAGGGACAACTTTACAGGATTTACGAAATGTTCAGGTTTCTTCATGATGGTGCCACAAACCCACCCCATTGCCTCAGGCAGGTCTCTTTGTCCCAGTTTTCCACCTTGTGATAGAGCAGCACAACACCACCCCTGAGAGCCCGGCCCTGGAGCAGCAGCCACCGGGCAGCCACCCTCCTGTGATGAGGGGAAACGACCAGGGTCAAAAGAAGAGAAAGAACTAAAATATTCTGCAACTGTGCTGGCTCCACATGGCATGCACTAAAGCAGGCTTGAAGTCCCATATTAAATGAAGAAAAGGAAAAGATATCCGGAGCAGCTCATTTTTTTCCCTGCGTGTTAAATTGAGACGCTATCTTGGTTTAGAAACAATATGAGATGAAATGATTAATGACTACACCCTAGCACACTTATATATCAGTCTCAGCTAAAAGCAAATTCATTCCAGTAATTCCTAAATTCCATATGCTTAACTTTAAAACCTTAATCACTATTCAAAGACATGAAAAGAAGACTGTATTAGCTTAATCTATTCACAAATCCAAGATCTGTGCTTACTTTTAGGGCCAAAAAAAATTGTTTAGAAATATTATGGGTAAAGTGCAAAAACCCTTAAGCTGCCATCTCTGCCATTCCTGGATGGCTCCCCTGTGACCTAGAATTTATTTACTCTTACACAGCTTTTCATGTTTCTCCTCTTGCCACATTTCTAGGCCAGACTTCTTGCAAGCGTTCCTTCCTCCTAGCGTTGGGATCATCACGACTACTCAACACCACCAAATCTTACATTGCAAGTTTTTAAACAAGTGATTCCTTTAGTTCCTCCATCAAAACGGTTCACTAGAAAAATACAGGCATGCAAAACCTTTTTTCAAAAATTAACGTTTTTACTTAAGAAAACTGTATAATTTTTATTGCTTAGGATTCTTTGCTTATGCTAGAGATACCCTTTTTAAGCAATGATTTTACATACTTTTGCTGCTTAATCATTCCTCAACGTTTTTCAAGTCAAATAAGAAACATCTCCAGATCTTTAAATCTGAAACTTTAAAGGATGGTATTTGGTTCACCTAACTTAAAGGCTTGAACTATGACTTAAAAAGGAGTTGTTGTGAGATAACTAGTTAATGAAAAATGAAGTTTTACGATCTTAAAAAAAAATGTCTCCTCAGAACACAAAAACCACAAAGTGAAACCGTAACTAAAATACCAGAACGACAACAAAAAAAGTTGTTGTACCACATCAATCCAAAAAGATCTATTTAGCACTGCATCCAGCAGCGAGCAAGAGGGATTCAGGAACCAAACAAGCCACGAGGACAGTTTACCAAGTATCTGTGCAGCCTCACACTACTTGTGCCTGAGTCAGCAGTGAGATCCCTGCATTTTTCAGTTCCAGGTACCTTTTCTTTCATGGCATTTGTGCAGTCATTATCTGGCCCTTTTAACAACCAAAACATCCTACTGCAAGGAGTTTCACCGGTTCCCCATGAAACATATGCAGCCACGTTTCCTGCTGTTTGATTCTCAATCTGCAGATCAGCAGCATCTCCTGACACCTCCCAGTCCTGGTACTGGAAGAGACATTGAACAGTTGCCTCCTAAACACATTCTACAAACTATCACCCCATCTTCTTTTAAGCCACCTCTTCTTTAGGCTGGAAGGGAAGCAGATAAAGTTAACTGTTTTTTGTAGGAAAATTGTCCCTACATTTGGCGATCCTTGTTGTGACACTCTGTACCTCTTGTTTAGTTATTCTGTAACTCTGAGAAGAGGAAGAGTAAGAAAAGCCAAAACGCCCAACCAGAGTTCCATGGAGTATTTCAAAATAAGGATGCACGATAGATTTATACATTAACACAAAGTTGATCTCTATTACTGTACTGGAAGTCAGGAGTTATTACAAAATAATTCCAATGTATCTGGGCTACAACAACTACATGTTCGAAAACGGCATCATGAAGGGATTACAGAAACATGTATAATTAAGATCACACAGATATTTAAATTAAGGCTGGTACATGCGCATAGTAGCATTGATAACACCAGCTTTGAGAGAATGTTACAAATTTTGTTCCGTAAGAAAATAAAATCTCTTTCTATTAAACAAATATAACAGCATGGACAAATCTGCTGATTGATATGCACTTCATGGGTGTGCTTCGACACAGAACAGACATTGGGGAAAAAAAAAGGTGTACCTGTGTGTTTTAACAGCAGCTCATCGGTCACTGAATTATAATCTTTTTTTAAAGAAACCCAAAAGCTAATGTGTAATGCTTACTCACTGTAATTATGCCAAACAAAACCCCCAAAACTCATGTTATATCTGTCTTTTAAGGTCTCCTCCTTCCCACTCAATTTACTTTTACTTCTACTAATTTCTCCAAATAAAAATTA
>VXAK01005254.1:58760-180406 GCA_013399435.1 Arenaria interpres | reverse complement strand
TTTTTTTTTTTTTTTAAGTCAACTGCTGAACAGGAAGAAAATCTGAGACATTTCAAGCTGTATTTGCTTCATCTGTACTCTCATAACTGTGAATCCCAGAGATCATATATTTCAGTAGATGCAGAATGGGGCAGGTTTGTCCTTTTTTTGGGTTTCCACCCCACTCCCCTCCCCTCCAAGTAAATCTGATCAAGAAGGTAACAGTTTTTCAAGACTTGTTCCAAACTGCTCACAACATAGGATTAAGAATTTTATCAAGAAAGAACAACAGTGAAAAGACAAGTCTGAATAGAATGATGAAGACTAAGCAACTTGTAGGTATACTTTTGTTTACACCATAATTTTTTGTTTAAAATTATCATTCTTCTTTCAAAATGACTTCTGCAAGTTAGGAAGTCTTTACTTACATCAATATAGGCATTTTACCTTTTCCTACAAGGTTTACTCATCAAAAATAGCCAGCAGACCATTTTAGTTTAAAAACCATCTGGGTTGCAGCCTTCAGCTTTTTAAAGTCTAGAAAATGATTTGACGTATCAGCATTCAAAACAGTAATCTCAGTTTAGTGAATACATTGTTGTCATCTATCAAATTAGCAATATCAAAGCACTCACCAATTGGTATAAATCATTTCCACAGCAAAAATTTCAGTACAGTGACCTCATACAATATTCAGAATACAAAAGCATACAGAGGAATTTCACTCCTCCTTTGACAGGGGGACAAAAAACATAAAGCCCTAGAACAGTGATTCACTTCATCTGCCCCTCCTAAAAGAGTACTATAATTAGGAGACTAAATCCACACCCACAACTAAAGAAACAGGAGCACTTAAGAAATCCTGGCAAGTTTATAAACTTCTACCAACTTACCCAAACTCTGTAATGCAGCAAATGCTAATCCTTCTGCCTTTAAGTAGATCAAATTATAGTTCCATAAATAGCATCTTTGATATAAAACTATCACAAAGAATGAAATATTATTTGCTATACAAAAGCACTCAGCCACATGGCATCCTATTTAGGGTAAAAATGCAGGAATGCTACAAGCAAACCTGAGAGAGGCATTAGCCTGAAGAGCACAACAATTACTTATATTTTTAGTAACGCTAAAAATGGTCATCATGAGATTCCTAAGGATCTTCAGTGGTCAATATTACAGCTTCATATAAGCTTACGCCATATAAGCTTAGACTTTACCCAGAACATCTATCCCCTGGCTTTGTGTTTGGATGAAGGCAGGTATGAGCCGCGTGCTCCACAGCCATTCCAAAGTAACAGTGTCCTCACAGACAGACATCCTGCTCTTCCCTGAGCACCTCATGGCTTGAGCACAGACTTCACTCTTCCCTGTGCTGCAATAAAGTTTGCTGCCTATCTATCTGCGCGAGAAGATACTCGTTTTTTCTGTATTTGAAAGAAAAATGAGAAAGTACTTCAGCTTTGCTCTCAGCACAAGGTCGGAAGAATTACCGCTGTGAATGAAAGCAGCCTGCAAACTCTACAAGCTTGCCCAGCCTTCCAGGAAATGAGCTGAGCACGGGCAAGAAGAGAGAAGCATCAATACTCTAACAACAGTCCCTCTGCTAATCTATCTTTCTTCTGTATCTACATTCAAGTTATCTAATGAAATACTCTCAGAAGTGACAGAGGCAGCTACTTTGCAAAGCCTCCCAAGGAAGATCCTATCTGTCTAAATTTAAGCACTTAAACACAGTGAAGTGTTTTATCAATTTGTGTCTGCAGGAAACAAGACAGAAGCAGCTCAAGGTATCTAACAAGAAAATGCAGGCAATTGTTTCCAAGGAGAATAAGCCAAGGAATACACTCAGATACAGAAGTGACAGTGTCCACGTGCTACTCAGTACTGTAAATTTAAAGAACTAGTTTTCAAGAAACCTGTAATATTGATGCTACGCCTAGTCAGAACACTGCCAAATTATTCAACCAATCTTAGCAGTGTAAATTACAGGAACCCCTCACACTTTGTAACAAGCCGGCAGAGATGATTAGAAATTAGTGAGGACTGAATGCCAAATTACTTCTAAAATTGAGCCATTAGCCTCGAAAGCTGAAGACTACAACCAAGTCCTAGTTTTGGATATATTCAGCAGGTGATCGTCAAAATACTGAGCAATCTTCTTTCCTTAGTCCATGAGAAACCCTCCAATTCTATGTTTTCCTCCAGGCTACCTGACAGTTCTTCTGCCCCCAACATTCACAGGGAAATCAAAATCAGGAAGCGTCTTAAACTACTTAAACTCGTCAGCTAAATTTACAAAACAAAATGGCTTTTACTATGCTTGAACAATGCTGAATTGATTCAAATACATTTTTGTGGCACATCCCCAACCAGGTTTTACTGAGCAACTCTGTTGTTAGATGGTCCCAAGGCATAAAATGTTTATAGAGCACCAGAATTAATAATTGTATTCCAATTGTAATGTTGCCTGTAATGAAGAGAATCAGAAAAAGGGGCTAAATCTGAGGTTCAATAGCTTTTGCCTTCCTGCCATAGTAAAACTCATCAACATTTAACCATATTGTAACAGAAATGATTAACACTACCTCATCATTAACAACCTGGAAGAGAAGTCCAGCACTGGGTAGCACTGCATAAAAGTCCTGAATCCAAACATGGTTCTCAAGGAGGATAGTAAACGTTACAAAAACGTGTAGCTCCTGTTAGACCTCTCCAAATACAGTCCTGGTAGGGCACTACACTCCCAGATGGGTCTTTCATATCCCTCTCTTTATTGTGGGATCATGGCATAAAGGGAAAACCATAAATAAAAGATCCCCCTTTTTGAAGCAGAAGGAGGAATTTGACTGCACAGTGCGCAGGGACAATCTCCTGGATAAAAAAAAAGACAAGAAACAGCACTATGGTTATTCTGCAATGGAACAAGAGGTAAAGGTGACTGAACTGTAAGCAACAGGGAAACGGAAAAAAAACCCAACCCAAAACCTTGAATTTCAATGCCACAGGTAAATGGGTAAGTCATGAAACAAGTATGAAGAAAAAGCAACATTGTTCTGTAACTGGAAAAAGAATACGAATCCACCTCATTAAAATAATATCTAAGGAAAAGAAAAATTATGTCTGCAAAAAAAGCAAACCAGTATCTGATAAAAATGAGTATTTTACAAAGCAGAGGCCCAGATAATTTACACACAAGAAGCTTCAAGGAAATAAATGAGGAGCTCTCTGAAACACAAATGTTGCTTTTTAAATAATCCTAAGAAATTCTAAACATCAAAGAACTCTCCACATTAATATGCAGTATTTAAAAAAATGTAAAGGGGAGATTCAGGAACTCTCGAATGATTAGCTTGGCACAGATCCTGAACAAAATAGTAATACAATGGTAATGGGAAAAATGGAAGCTAAAAATATCCTGTCAGTCAAGCAACCTTCATGAGGTCAGGAGAGGAGAGAGCTGACTGAAGCTCCAGCTCCCACGAGGAGCTGCTCTGAAAAACCTTTTTCCTTCTTTATGGGATAGTTAAAGGGCACCCAAATCAGAATTACCACAAAGTTTCACTGGAAGACAGTGACTCGTAATTTTGCTCAAAACTCAAGAGCTGCTCTGCGGGAAAATAACGTGTGCAGAACAAAGGAGCAAAACAGAAGCATCCTCGACAGCAGAGAGATATACTGGTAAATTCATCTCAGAAATCAGATATCCCAAATCTCCAGCAGAAGTGAGATTTGATTGAAGCTGACACAGAAAGATGGGTGCCAAAAGAATTAGTTGCAGAGAAATACGGATACAGAAGTGCTGCCAAGAATAAAATCACGCAAATTAAACAAAAAAAAAAAAAAAAGAAAAGAGTAAAGACAGAAATTGAATAGAAGAACAAAAGAAAATACAAGCTATAGAATACTGTAAAAGAAGAAACCAAAGAATTGGAAGGTTTCCAGGCAGCGTAGAGAAGAATGATCATCTCTCAATGTTTAAAGCAAGTCTTTCAGTCCCAAATAAAAGGGGAAAGAAATCCAAGCTAGGGAGGGTGTGTCCCTCCAACTCAAATAAAATAAAATAATTCCAAAGCACCACACAGAATAAAATGCTCCATGCTAAAGTGGCACTTTCTCAAAAGAGCTAATGTTTTCCAGTCTACTTTATAAATACATTGTGGTACCTACTTCAACACCTATGAGGGGTTACTTTAAGGAAAAGAAAGACCTTGGATGAAATAGACCTTTTCTTAGGACAGCAAATATTTCTTTTCAAACTCTTCCTATCAAAGCCAACATCAGTTCATAGAACCATAGAATAGTCTAGGTTGGAAGGGACCTTTAAGATCATCGTCATAAGGGAGCATGAATTAAAATTCTTATTAAACTAAACGCAATGGAAATCTGCCCGGAGCTACTGACCTAATCTGACACGGACAAAAACCAGACGTAATTTTAATGTAGAATGATAAGATATTAAGCTTGAAAGAAAGAAGATATCCAGGAGAAGAAAGGAACAAGAAGCCTTTCAGAAGAAGTTAGATGGGAGAAAGGGGAGGAAATCCTGACATGTGATTCGTGATTCTTCTCCTCTTGTCCACAACACTGATTTGTGACAAGCACAGTATATTGCTGCCATTTTACCAGCGTGCATTCAAGAACTTTCCACATGGCAAAGGTAAGGAAGATGCTAACATCCCTCTCAGCTGGAAGTTCAGAAAGCATTTCTGTATCAAAGACCTAAAGAGTAACACAAGGAGTTATTTAAGACTCAAGGTATCTAGGGATGGAAATAGGTGAATTATATAGAGCAAAATTCAAACTAAACAGTTTCTGTTAATATGGGTAACTTGGAGGTAGGGTGTGTAAAAGGAAACAAAACATAACAGTGTATATTAAGACAACCAAAAGTAACCTGGATATTTATTTTCTCACATTGCAAGTTCAAAGCTGTCTAAACAAGTACATTTCTTGTTATGGACAGCAGTACACAGTAGATTATAAAAAACAAAAACACACAGAGGAAGACAGAGGAATGGAATTAAATCATAAAAGAACAAAAGGAAGCATTTTTAAGATACAGGTCCCTACAGAGCAAGGCATATCAACAACATTACTCTGAATTACTTGGGGGCCTTGTCAAAGAGAAAGGCTTATATAGAGAAGCCATTCTATGACCACACTTCAGAGGAGAAGAAGTAGCAAGAATAATTCAGTAAATACCCATTCCTTTTGTCTTCTAAGGCAGGTTCGTGGACAATTTCTGAACTCATCTAACACCCACCGAGCTCAACTTTCTCCTAGTCCCCACATCCCTGAGAAAAAAAAAAAAAGAGATTCTTAGTAACTTCAGGAAGAAATTAATTGTTTTAAAGTTGGAGGAGAAATTGAGTAAGGGGAACTTCACTAAGGTCAAACATCGGGCTCCTCAATACACAAGTCCAGATACTTGTGCATCTAAAAAGACGACCATTCCTGAAGCTCTTGAGAACAGGATCTGAAAGATATTTACGAGACTACACCTGCCCTGTTCCGCACAGCACATACTCCAAAGTGATGTGTTTATTATCTTCAACACTTAAGTAAAACATGTTGCCCAACAGCCCTGGGAGTCACCTGTTTAACTATATATATATATACATACATTGAAGTTTCTGTGTGTGTATGTGTGTGTGTTAAGAATGTGAGAATCAAAACCAAAAAGAATCAATCTACTATGCATTAATGGTAAAATACATCAAAAAGTAACAAGTTTTATAAAAAGTAATGAAAGCTAAAGGTAAACCGGAGACAGCAAAGCAGAACCAACTTTAAAGCACAAACAAAATAACTACATAAAGGATAACCAGGTATACAGTCCTGAGTCAAAAATGTAAAGAAAAACACATCTATGGCAAGGACAAGTTGTTGCTAGCTCAAGAGGAAAGGGATTTTGTATGATGAGGATACAGATAAACCCCTAAAAGCAAAATAGAGGACATGTATCTTAAGGATGTGTCCCTGCTTCAAGCAGAAAGGGAAGAGGGAATTTGTGTGTAGCTCCACTGGGGGACAGATATTATCAATAAAAATACAACAAGTTGAAAGCAAATTAACCACAGAACTTTATACATACTACTAATTTACAAATTCGTTTTAGCTCCTACACTAGCAGGCTTTTAAAGAAATAGATACCCTCTGCATTAAAGACGTGTTGGCTACTGGCACAAGCCCCAAGATCAGCAGGGATTTACTGAAGTTAAGCAAATTGCAAATAGCAAGAAAAAAACCTTGATCTCCTGCATAGAACAAAACCCAAAACTTAAGTATCTTACCATTTCTTGATGAATAAAAAAAGGTTTTAATTAAATGGAATAATACTACTTATTTTAGAAAAACGAAATTTTGCAGAGTAAAACGAAAACTTTCTCGTCTTGTATTGGGAACTTACAACTTCTGAACATCCTGCTACTGCTGCTGTTTGCCTTGTGAACCCTCTGACCATGCATTTAGGTAAAACCCATGTAGCAAAGGCCAACTTCTAACATATACATGATTGCCATAGAGGAAGAGATAAATAGGATGACGAATCAAGCGAAGGCTTTAGAAAAGAGACTCGAAGCAATGAAAAGATAAACACACAAAGAAGATGAACTGCTCATTTTACACAAAGATTTTTTATAAAGTACTTTCATCCTTCATAAAATACTTGTGAGGTAATACTTCTCTCCAGCCAGGACCCGACACGTGTCTAACAGTTATGCATCATGATAAAGATGATACTGAGAGATGAAGGCTCCTTTTCTCTTTATTTATGAGGCAGTTATGCCCAGAGCTCCCAGGCTCCTGGACAGAGCTGTCCAGATATGATAACCTTTGTGGCAGGTATTTTAAATAAAGCTCAGTTTGGGCAGAATGAAAACTTATGCCTTTCTTATTAGCTGTTGCATTACTAAAATATGAAGGGCTTATCTGCCACCTACACTGAAAATGTGAAATAGAATACAAAGCATACAGTACCATTTGAATCATAGCATACTTGAGGTTGGAAGGGACCTCTGGAGATCGTTGAGTCCAACGCCTCTGCCCAAAGCAGGGTCACCTACACAAGTTGCTCAGGATTGTGTCCAGTCAGGTTCTATGCAGCACGTTCACAGACGCAGACTCCACAGTGGTCCAGGGCAGCCTGCTCCAGCATTCAGTCATGCTTACAGTAAAAGTTTTATGTTTAAATGGAATGTCCTGTATTTCCCCGCTGACTCCTGTCCTTCTACTGGGCACCACCAAGGAGAGAGCCCGACTCCATCCCCACTCCTTCCTGTCACACATTACTGAAATCTCCCCCAGCCTTCCCTTCCTAGCGATAAAAATCCCAGTGCTCTCAGCCTCTCCTTGTATGACAGATGCTGCAATCACCTCTAATTGCTAAATTGTACGCGGGACAGGGAAAAATTGTCAGTGATACGGACTCCATTCCTGCATTACACAGCACAGCAGTTCAACGGCTGGAAAGCCTCAGACTAGCCACATTCCTTGTGTATGAAATACTACTACGAAATGACGAGGCATAAAAAACAGCCTTATGCATGTACACATACACACGTCACTACATAGAAAGATAAAAAGTAGATGTGACTCACCTTGTAATAATTGTTGCATTTATTTTTTTAAAGCTATAGCAACTTCAACCTTGTACAAATTCAGAGTATTTTGGTATCTGGGAAATTGTTACTGAAAAAAAGCTTTAAGCCACTAAGACAAATCTTGTCAAGTTAGACTTCATCTGTACTTCAGTGATAAAATGATACTTAGTATACTGACTTCAAATCCTTCAAGCTATTATGACATAACTACTTCTTGACTCAAGTTTTAGCTGCAGGGAATTAGCACAGGACACAATGAAACGCACTAAAAATCTGTTCAAAATAAAAAGGAGACGGTATTGAAAAGTCCTAACAGTTACCAAGATTTTTGAACACGTTTGCAGCTTACATTAACTAGACTTGAAGCACAACAAATAATGGCATTAGAGCATCTTCCTACCTGCCTACTTATTAACAGTCATAATCCCATAAAGGTTTTGAAGATAATTGTCTACAGAATATTATATACAGAACACCAAGGAACGCAGGCTGTATTTTCAGGATGGAGCATTACACAATCTGACTTCCCGATCCAGGACAATAACCTCATCTCTCAAATGTCTCAAAACTCAGATGTCAAAACTAGATACAGTAAACTATTGGCAATCTCAGTGCTGCAACGAGCAGCAAGATTAGTTCTGAAACACGAGGTGCAGGAAACAGTCAGTAAGGTTTTTGCAATTAGCAGCCCAATGACGTAGCAAAAAACATTAAAACTAAATAAACCCAAGGATGCATTACTACAAGAACATTGAAGGTAACGCAGGAAGCAAATATTCCTAGAAAGAGGAAGCCACAATAATACCGGAGTGGCTGGAAAACAAACTGTACAGGAACTTTACAGAACCTTACCCATGTATCTCAATGACAACAAAGTTAAGAGATGAACTGACTAGTACATATTCCTACGTATGCTTTGGAAGTCAGGGGTGCAGGTGTCAGTATCACAGACAAGCAAGACCGAAGTAAAAAGTTATACAAATTTCAGATCAGCAACTTCCCACAAGCCAAATAGCAAACCACACTAGACACAGACTCATCGTAAGCAATATTAAGAAAAAAAAAATAAATCAGATTTGGGTTTTTTTCCCTAGTTTGTGGAAAAATGAAAGTGCATATATGCTATATAAGTGTTTAAGACAGAAGGTGAAGTGGCTAGACTTCCTCTTTTGTATAAAAGGTGGAACAACATTAAATTGACCAGCTTCTGGCTCTCAAGTTGTCAAGTCCCACTCCCAGGTCAGGACATGCTACAATCTATAGTGGAAGTGTGCTTATGGAGGGACAGCAGCATAATCCAACTGAGAGCTCTGGGAGAAAGCGAGCTAACAGGGACTGACAAAATCGCCTTCGGGATCGGCATCAGATCATCCCTCACGTCAGAAACAGCCCTATCCCAAAAGCAGGCGGTAGGATCCTCCAAGGGCAATTGTCATCTCCTCTCTGCAATCCACATCTCCCACTCTGACACATGGCACAAGTTTCCCAGATGTGATTCATACATAAATTTGATCTGTGCGATTTGTAGGATTTGCAGGGGGGAAGGTGTTATTTTATTTAGTCAGGCCAGAATAAAAGTTCTGTGTAATCATTTTTGAAAGACAAAAACACCTCCAAAGGATGGAGGTAAAGAAAGACAGAGAGACTGAGAATTAAAAGAATTTTTTTTTTTAAAAAAAAAAAAGTTTACAGCCACATTTCAACCTGAATCTATCTTTTCTATTAAGGAAAGATGTAAGACAGAAAAAGATTTCAAGGAGTTTTGTATTAACTTTATCTCCTAATTTTTAAAAGTTGAGGTCATAATTATTACTTATCCAGACAGGATAGCAGGAAAAAAAAACCAACTACAGATGATTAGCTTCTGAACAACTCATGACCTGCTGAATAGAAACTACATATTGGAGAAAGGTAACATTACTTCCAACATCATTACTGAGGGCTTGGGCTACAAAAACCTAGCTCTTCCTGCTAGCAGAATTGCCGCTTTCTGCTCTTAAAAGCTGAGATTTTACTTGCATACTTCAAAAATCCTAAATAAACTTTTTTTTCTGCAACACAAACACTAGTGGGCAATCATTACCACAATATGTAATAACCTTAAATAAGGGAAATTTACATTTTACTCAAGACTGTCCATCACACTTCAGCTTCTACAAGGGCCATAACCTCTTTTGTAGATTTCAGGTTTGATATATTTCAGCCAGTACAGAAGGAAACAGAACAAAAGATAGCATCTAAACCATATTTTATGAAAAGAATATAGAATTACAGAAAAATTCAAGATATATTTTAAATAAGCACCAAAAAGGGTAACTTATTGCCCTTAGTCATGAACCCAAATCCTATTTCTGAGCGTTCCAAAAGCAGTTCTGAATATCTTTTTCTCCACAAGTACTTATTGATTTTGTTTTAACTTAGATAATCAGCTTAATAAAACTGGTTAAAGATTAAAGCACTCAGAGTCACAGAGTGCACTAGTTTCTGCCCAGACTCCAATAATGCAAAACATAAACTCTACAACATAAGAACAGATTTAATCAATGTATTAGTACAGTGACCCAAAAAATTAAAATAAGAGATAACTAGGTTTTGGTTGTTTTTTTTTTTTTAAATCTTTCCCTTTAAGAAAAAAATTACCTCCACACAAAAGATCTTAAGATCAAGTCCATATAACTTCATCCTCTCTGGGAACTCCTGAAAAACATTCAAATATGGAATATGGCCTTCAACGACAAACCTGCATAAAAAAATGAAGATGAAATGAAAATAGTATTTAGTATGACAAATGCATCTGTTTATTCTAAAATTAACATACAAATCAACTTCAGATTTGAAATAACATTAGAATCACACTGGCTAAGCAATTCTATCTGAAGCTACATGCCCCTAAATGCTCCACAGGACAAAAACCAGTTCAATGATTTAACAGCCTTTAAGTTCCAGCTCAGATACAATTGACAAATGATAACATTATGGCAATAAGCTTACAATCAACACGTTTATATGGAATTTGTTCTGCACATTCTTCAGCTACTGCATTTCTGAAACTGCTTTAAGCCTCCTTTGAAGGCTCAAAGCCTTACAGATATATTTTTTTTCAAAGTTCTAAAACTTTAAATAAATTTTAGTTTAAAACACACAGTTTCTGCTGCAGGAGTTTGAGTCAGGTAATGTGGCAGGAAGGAAAGTCACAGAATTATGAGAAGAAATACAGAACCGAAACCCCATGAATTACATCTGTATTCAGTGGTTTGGTTGGGTTTTTTAAAGTCTTATTTGGGTATGAGTATAAATGATTCATAGATTCATAGATCGGTCCAGGCCGGAAGGGACCTCCAAAGGTCATCTAGTCCGCCCTCCCCGCAGTCAGCAGGGACACCCCCAACTAGACCAGGTTGCCCAGGGCTTCGATTTTGTATTCTAATAAATAAAAAATAATTTAATTTTTATTTTTACCCAAATAATGCATTTTTTTGTTAAAAACTGGCTTTGGTAAGTGGTTGACAGTATTATTTGGGATTTTGCTAGACTTTTTCATATACATAAAAAAGATGGGACTTAACAACAGCTACTAATAAAAAGCCAGCATGACACCAAACCCCTGCTCTTATCCATTCACACCAGGCAAAGCAGGCACTGAACAAGCACGGGTCCTCACGAGGGAGCAAGCAGTACTCCCATTCCAGATTAAAGCATACCGGTGGTCTCCCATAGGACTAAACTAGAACCGCCTTCCAGTCTCCTCTTCTCCCAAAAAATTGTGCTAAAAAGAGTACATTAAACTACATTAAACTGCAGTAAGTAAACACTTCAAACAGAGAAGACCCTGTTCTTTAAATAAGAGATGTGAAAACAATTTTCTGTCCTGCCAGCTGTGTTATCTGCTGTCCCTATCTAAGTCCCTCCTGGGTTCCTACAGCAGGAAAAAAAAAAAGAAAGAAAAAAAGGAACAAAAATAAGGCAGAACAACGTCTTCACAGACAGAGCAGCCGCTGTTGAGGAGGACCCACCTCCCTCCTGAGCCTACGGCAATTCACAAGCTCACCTTCCCTCTCCCAGTCCCATGCCCCAGTCACCACTTGTTGCATGTCATATAGTGTATATATCTATTGAAGTTGACCAAAATCCTATTTAAAGGGTAGTTACTGCAAAGTTTGGTTACATCCTAAATTTTTTTTAAACAGATTTAACCAAATTTTCAGTTTAATTAAAAAACTGAATTCAAACTGGGATTAAAATGAAAAATGCATTTCTTAATCAAAACCCTCCCTCAGTTAGAATTAACCCATCATTTATGATTTCTGAAAAATAACAGCAATCGGAAAAATCACTTTGCCCAATACTTTTTATTCTGAAGCTCTGCATATTGGTCTCGTAAATGAAGAGGTAAAAGTCGCTGCACAATCCTTTCTGATCAAGCTGTAGGAATGTACATTTTGCCAACCACATTTCAGTAGCTTTCCTCAACTAGCGTGAAGAGCATTTCCCCATCCCGAGAGGAGATGTGCACTGGTCCACAGTTTGGGTGAGGGTATCATCCAAACTCAGCACCGGTTGCTTGTCCCTGCCACCCCTCCTGCTCTGCTGAGCAGCTTGTACATCAGCTCCTTCGCTCATTTTCATCAAAGTCAGCTGCGTGACATTGAAGAACTCAAACTTGAGGGATGGCTTCGCAAAATGGATTGAGCCAACCTAGAAGCCCAAGGTAACTAGTCGTACTCTGGCTGTGTGCTCCTGTTGCTCGTCATCCTCTGCCACAAATTTAATTCGCAACAGCAAAAGATTGCCCACTCCCCTGTTTCAAGAAAGAAGGGTTTGTTTCCCACCACCTAACAAACTGGGGAGGCTCACAGATGGCTCCAACAAGCACAAGAGTCGGCAGAGGGAAGGGGATGCATCACATGGGGAGCAGAAGAGAAGAAAGGGAAGCAAGACCTTCCTCTTTCAGCAACAGTGACCCATTCCTGGCTCAGCTGATGATAAGCTTTGGTGACACGTGTTGAGGTGCAATCACACGATTAGCTGTCAGATCTGAAGAGCTGGTACCAAGACACCAAGAAGCAGCAACCTCCTGAGCCAGCACAACAGCAGCTAGGAGAGGACAAACAATCAAGACCTTCCTTGGGGTGTGGTGGAGTGGTGATTGCAGCCAAACCACCCTAACAGCTTGCTGCCTCCGAAATGGGAAATCCCACCCTCCCGTCAGTCCTTCACACACTCCTCCCTGCTGACAAAAGCACTTGTGTGACTTCTCAGACAGAGGATTAGATTAAAAACTAGGCTTTTGTTTTCCAGGGTTTGATTTCAACAAGACAGATTTCCAGACTCAGCTGACTGCAGGGTCATTATTGCCAGCACAAGGCAGAAAGGGACTGCGGTGAAGCAAATTCACCTGCGCCAAAATGTCTGGTGAAAGTTTCTTTTGCAAAATTAGTTTTCTGCAGATCTACTTCTTTCAATTAACATACCAAAACCCGGATGAATGCTAGTACCCAGGGCAAGAGAAAGGGCAGGAATGTTTATGCAGGACCACAGCAACTCGGATCAGCTTAAACTGATGTTGAAATCACATCCTTATACTGCAATAGGCAAGCAATATCCATCAACTTTTTTTTTTTTTTTTTAAATAACTTTTCACTAACTTGGTTGGACCAAGTTAAAGCATTGCAACTGTTTAAAAAAATGATGACATCTTTCCTAGCTTGAAATTACTGTCTCCATAGAAAAGAATGCTCTTCTCTCTCAGGTTAAGAGCTGTTTTTATGTTCTAAAAATAAATGAAACAGCGTAAATAGCCTGTTATGAATACAACGTGCTGATGATTCAGGTTCCTAACACTTACTCCAAATGCCCAGATTTGGAACAACACATCAGAACAGTTTCTTCTGCTGTTCTTCCAAACCTTTCATTTAACAGACACATGATCAAAACACTTGTAAGATTACATCCTATCAGTGAAGCGCTTGAAAACTTGACTGGCAGATACAGTACACAGTCCATGTTCTTTTAATTACAGCAGTAGCACACATTAGTAAGGTCCAAGTATGAAAAAAAACCTTAGGTCCTCTGCGTGCTACGAGGAAATGATGCATCTGTTAAAGCCACACAGTAATGCCACGAACTGATTACAAGTTTAGTCTTGCCAGCGCAGCTAGGCATTAACTCCTTTGAAAGGCATTAGTTCTCACAATCTCAAAGTCTAACATCTTTTTCCTTTTTCCAAAAAGCCAATAAATTTACTCTTTAGATAAATAACAGAAAGTGCATGGAGTACTGTGAGACTATTCACAATGGAAAATGATTTAATGTGTTGCATAGAGTGAGAAGGTTCTTAAAAATGTTATTTTTAAACCAAAATGTCTCCATCGGAGGAGGTAATTGTAGTGTTTTTCTGCTAAGTATGTCAAGTAGCAAGGAGGAGTATATTTTTGGTGTTGTAAATCCTTTAAAAGCTGGCAGATTGCCCTACCATGGTGCCTAAGCATGTATCACAAGGGAGGAGCGGGAGTCAGCTGACTTCAGGGTAGGGAGAAAACCAAACAGAAAAAAACAAGGCAGAACTTTACGTACAACTGTAATTCAGCTGGTTTAAATAAAACAATTTGCCTATAAAGATTTAAAAGGTAATGGTGAATACTTAATGTTTTCTCTGCATGGTTTTCATCTCTGGCCTGTCGCGAGTTTGATCTGTGTATCTTACTGTATGCAAAACTGTGAACATTGTCTGATTTTTTAAAATTAAATATTCAAAAGTTAGAATACAAGAATTTTATGGTAGTACATGCAATTTAAAATTCTTTCCCCTTCTTCATCAAACTTGTGAAAGGCAAAGACCTTAAGGGTAGGGAGGGAAACATGATAATGTAATTACAGTCTTATATAACTATCGTATCATGGCAAAACTTTGCAATACAAATGACATTCTTTTAAACATCACTTTTTGCATTTAATTCAGCTCATGTTTTCAGTGCATTTAAAGTCATTGGATCATTCCAAGTTACCCACTTTTAGAAGTATTACACCCATAAATTTCATCTAATTAAATGATATCTTCTCATTCAAATAATCTTATTTCAATTTCCAATTATTAGTTTCTGACTATGCCTTTCTGTGCTACATTTGGTACTTGATTTTTTTGTCTCTCCTTTTCCAGCTTTTTTTGCTGTTTTCATGTTTTCTAAGTCCTTTCAAGCAAATGTGCTCATCTCTTAAAAATCTAAGTACAAAGGTTGTTCTCCAGGTTCTGAATTAGTTTCAGAGAGTCCTCAATTTTTGAAGTGCCAAATCAGTAATATACCATTAATATGCAAACAACACAATCAACCCTTCCTCTTAACAGTTGACTTCAACAGTTTTGGGGTTTTTTAAACCATACCGTCATACTAAGACAGGAACTTGTGAGGATGTATTTGCCTCATATGATCCCACATGCTTTCCAGTAACAAATTCCAAGATACAGTAAACCAAGAGCAGATATTTGATTCTTCATTTAATTATTCATTTTTCTCTCCAAACAGGATGGGCTAAGCAAGAATTCTTTACTGTGACCCATTTGCTCTGTCCCAGTAATTATAATTTCCTACTTGGATTTTTACCGTATACAAGCATTATTAGGCAGGATTTATATATATTTTTTCTACTCATTGACAAAAATACAGAGTACACAATGGTAGTTCCGATTCCTACAGAAACTTCCTTTGGAAGATACTACTCAGTAAAAAAATCTTGTTATTGAAAACTACTTTTGAGTTCTACTATTTCTTAATCCAGTCAATAAATACTTCTGTGTTGAATGCTGAATACTGTGGCATTTTGCTGAACATTTTACAAGCATCTTTTATGCAACAACAGCTTATCCAGTTATGCAAATATGCAATGGTTTGTGCAATTCTGATTGATGAGGGCAACAGCCACCCCCTAAAGTAAAATCAAAGTTAAAATAGTTAATAATAATAGTTAATAATAAAGTTAAATACTGTTTTGGATAGAAATAAATTAGTGAGCATTAACTACTGTACTTCGAGACCTACAAACCTCCCCTTTTTGAAAAGTACTTGCAAAAGGGTGTTCTTCAATACCCATTATTCTCAGAAAGCTTGTACAAAGCTAGAAAAGCGCAGGTGGAGGGTGGGACTCTAGGGGAGAGAGGCCACGATGGCAGATCAGGCTCTGGGTGAAACTTCCCTTGCATTCCTCATGCTTTCAGCAGCAATACTAGTTACATGCATCACAGGTGGGGGTGATGTGCTCATTACCTTGCCTGCTTACAGGTTATAGACTTGAAAAATAAAAATTAAAGAATTGAAACCTGACATATCTGTTGAATTTTGAATCAGTTTTTCCTTTATTTTGTCCAATTTTGCAATTTGAATTGCCAATGCACAGTTAGTTGAGTCTTTCTGTTCCTTAAATTCTGGCAAAGTAACATTTTTTCCCCATCTTTTTAGAAATAACCAGTATTTCAACACTTGTTAAAAAGCAGTATCAGTATACAAAAGGCCTTCCAAGGAAGATCTAAGAATTCCTGAATTTAAACTATTTGGGCCTGATTTAAAATATTTATTTCTAACAAGAAAAGTTGAATTATTTGTCATTCCTTAAGTAGAATAGAACATTTCAGTTGGAAGGGACCTACAAGGATCATCTAGTCCAATGGCCCGACCACTTCGGGGCCAACTAAAAGTTAAAGCATGTTGTTAAGGGCCTTGTCCAAATGCCTCTCAAACAATGACAGGCTTGGAAGTAAATAAGGAATGTGTTTATAGCCTTGTAGAGGGGAAAAGGAAACTGCATTGTCAGCAATAGTTTGACGGGCTCCATTTAGCGTTAAACCCTACTATTAGAACATTTTATCTCTACCATATTAAAACCTGTATTATTCTGAACTCTGATAATTACAAAGATACGAAGGCAAAAAAGGACTTCCTGTAATAATTTCTGTGCCCAACTCCATCGAGCGAAGCTACTTAGCTACCTTTCATATCTCTCTATACTCCTGGTATTGTTTGCACGATGACACTGATGTAAGTCCTGGAGAATGTTTACTCATTTAATTCTGGCATGCTGACAACAGCAAAAACAGCAGAAATGTGACCATACGCACCTCCACTGGATCTTAGAAAATTTTGAAGGAGAAGGATAAAAATTTCTTTAGCTCCAAAACCTTCTCCCTTAAAATTCTTTGAGATTCATTGCAAGCAACAGAGGAGAATATTCTCCAAAAGCAGCAGCACAAATTGTTATGTCAAAGAAAAGAGAAGACAACTAAATAGAGAGAACTACTCCCTATTTCTGGGCAAATTAGTCAGAGGGCAATAGTACAGATCTTTACTTTTAAAAAATGTATTATTTATGAAAGCAACAAATATTTCACTGGAGACTATTCATACCTTAAAAGATCAGATAACGTCATTGGTTCTCGCAACCAGAGTAACGCCATGTAACAAAATGAAAGGGTCATTGGCATTGTCATCCTCAGTTTCTCCTTTCGGTTCTTCATTAAATACAAGCTACCATCTACTGATCCAGAGCACACAGAGGTGCTTTCTTGGGTTCATGTTAAAAACAGAAAAGAAAAAAAACAAAGGAATCGATATGATATGCACACAATCCATGCTATACAGAAAACAAGACAAAGGAACATACACGGATCTCTGTTTAGCAACTAGTAGCGTTTTGGAATTACTTCAAGGAGTTAGGTAGTTTGTATACTTTTCTACTAAACAGCTTAACTGTAATTGATTCATCTACCATGATATGAGATGACAACCTGTTTCATAAACTGCTACTTCACTTGACTAAGACACTGGATCATATGAAGAGACTAGTACCCATCAAAACAGACCTTTTGTTGGAAACTACACTTAAACCTGGAGTTCTAGAAGGACATTAACTCCTATACAACATAAACCTAACATACTCACAAGCTGGAAACACTATTTTTCATTTGAGAGATAAGGGAACAGTGGGGGAAAAAAGGCAAAATTTGATGTGCTTAAAACAATACCTCAGAGTTGGGGATTAAAATACAAAGTTTGAAATCTCAGAGTCAGGATTTAAATAAGAACATGATTTACACTGCAGAAATTTTAGTGAGGTTAAGGGATGTAACCACCTGCCATATAATCTCTAACTGTGGAAACGTAAGTATTCTTTTAAAACAACATATCTACATTCAATGAAAAAGAAAACATTTTTAGAACAAAAATAACAAATGGTAAAGAAGGTAAGAAAAAAACACCAACCAGCAAGAAACAAACCAACCTCCTTACTTCCTTACTGAGATGAATCACTGAAAACTAAGAGAAGCAGCAATGAGAAATTTAATTTAGGGGAGTGATTTATGGGTTGGGAACCTTTTCAGCAGTGAAACCTGGGAGTTCAGGGAAGGAGGAAGAGAAAAAGAAAAGCTCCTCTTCCCTACATCCTGACCCAGCTAGGACGAATGAAAATGTTTTGTATTTCAAGCACACCAGCACAAAATATCGGCATCGATTCTGTAGAGATTTTCTCACAGTGTTTCCCCACAGAGGGTTCACCTGCTCAGACAGGAACGGCGAGGGCTGGATCCACAGCTCCCCACCTGGGACCTGCGGGGCCATGGCAAGCAGCCTGCAAAAAAACACTTTAAAACCTCAGAGACCTTGGCAGCCCCACGGTTATGCTGCAGGTGACAGCCAGCCCTGCAAGGTGACAGTGGTCAGCGGCAGAGGTCCAGCGCCCACCGACAGGCAGTATGAGGACAGACGCACTGCAGAACCGTGTTCCCGAGCCCGAATTGGGCTTTGATGCCACCTACCGGCTCCTAAAACGGCGGCCGGTAGCACGAGGGACACAGTGACAGGTTCAAAGAACCGGCTCAAGCACACACCTCGCACACATCAAGGCAAGGTCTAGATGACAGCACCCTGCGAGGTCTATCAGGTACAGGTGCCTCGAAGAGCAAAAGCAGGAACGTCAGTTAATCCTGCAAGCCAACAGTTTCACCTTTTACATGGACACCTGTGCTTAAAGGCAGCTTCGTGACTGAAGCTTCATTATTAATTTCACATTTACAATAATCCTCGTTATATTTGTGGCCTTAATGATGGCACTCAATTTCCTCTTCTTTCTTCCAGCTTATGCAAGGCGTGTCAACACACAGTTACACGCATATAATAATTTAAGAATTTAATAGGCTTCTCTAGCAACATCTCAGTGCTATACTCTGTGGAATTTGTTATTATCCCTACACCAAAATAACACACAGACCAAAAAAAAAAAGCTTGCACATTGGACAAGCCCCTTAGGAAAAAAAAGGGTTTCCAGTCTGTAGCAATAACAGCTCAGTAAAAACAGCACTGAAAACAAAACCTATGGATCTTCACAAGAATTGATAATTGACTAGAACACATCTAGTATTACTTGTGTTAAATTTCAGTATACAAAACAATTCCTGTGTTTGTCTAATTTCACCAAAATAAACTTTCAGCGCCACTGAACTCTTAATCCATTTCAAGGGCTTTTAGTGAAATTGGTATGACTGCTTCAAGCTGAATTCAATCTCTGAAACAACAGACCAAGAACACATTAAATTATGGTCTATCTTAAGACTATCTAGCTGTTCTAAAACTCTAACAAACGTACCTATAAAAGGCACAAGTACCAAGGAAGGAGTTCCTCCAGACATCAAAAGTGGGAAGAAAATTCAACTGAATACTTTCACTAGAAATTTTTCACCCAATTCTTTCCTCTTCATATAATAGATACCTGTGTAACACCCAAGACCTGCTACATGTGCGAACATACAGTGACTCTTTAACCAAAAATTCTGTCATTTTAATATATAAGGATGAAAGGTACTGGCATTATATTCACAAAAATTTTTGTCACCATTTTTTCACCTTTTTTCCCTCTCTAATTGTGCTTGGATTTTTAGAAAGGTTTGTTTTGGTTTTTTTTTTTTTTTAAATTGCTGCAGATCAAATTTCTCATTTTATTACCACTTCTGAACTTCATGAAATAAAGAGAAAAACATGACCGAAAAAGATTGCATTCTTCTGAGGGTCGACGGGCAGTATCACAGAGGAACAGAAATGGGACATAAAGAGGACAGTACATAACAGGGGAAAAAGAAACACTGAAACAGACAAAGAAGGCAAAGGCAAGCGAAGGATAAAGCAAAAAAGAAAAACTATCAGAAATTTAAAATGAAAAAAAAAAAGCTTTCAAATGTGCCTTGAAATGTATTTCCAATATCAGACATTGCAGCATTGTCTGGCATGACACTTGCCCAGTTGCACCAAAATCTCCAATTTTCTATAACATTTTAATTACGGAATGCTAAACATTTTAAGTGTTTTCAAGTTGATATTGTGAACAGAAAGGAGAAACTGATGGAATGCTAAAAGGAGACTTTTACAGAAGAAGTTATAGGGAGAGTAGTAAAAAGAATGCAGAACAAAAGATACAGAAGAACCAAAAGTACTGCAAGGAAAAAAAAACTAGAAAGCTAAATATATCTATGAGATAGCAAAAAAAATACCCCCCAAAAGATCAAACTGATGTTTTTTAACATCAAAGTCACAACTGACAGCTCTGCCCTTAGCTAAACAAGTGCTAATTCTTTAAAGCTGCCGTGTTTGTGAACATCTAGCTTTGCAAACACGATAGCAATTTCTCACACTCCAAACAGGATGCATGGATCAATCTTGTTACAAAATAGAACTACTTTCTGTGTTTCCCACTGTATTTCCAGGTCCTGTTCCAGGTCTAATTTTCAATTCTTTGGGTAGGGGCCTGGGGAGGAAGTCTTCTATTTCTGGTATCAATATAAAGTACTCTTCTGGCATACAGGAATGAAAACTTCTCACTTTCCAACCAGTTCTTCCAATTCATTGTAAATGAATACACCATATACATATATATTTATTTAAATTTTAAAAAATGATACAAAAATAGTTTCCAGATAGCTCAGTTCATGGCTCCTACCTGAGACCTTGCTGATCGATGAGGCAAAGCTGCAATCAGTCTGAAGATCCCCCTCACTTTCTGAGAGAGACAACAAGTGAAGAAGGCTGGGTCTCTCTGGTTCACTGTCCACATCAGTACTGCTATCACATACCTGGTTTTTGTAAATGAGTCATTGTATTAACAACTGTTAGTTACTGTTTCAATCTGAAGAAATCAAATAAAGCATGATAGATGGAAAATCAACAGTAAATGAAGTTTACACCCAAACTGTTCACATTTTTCCTTTCTAGTAAATCGCCAGTATGTAAGAAAGCCCTGCAAAAATCTATTTGTAAAGTGTTTCTCAAGATAAAAAGACTTCTGGTGATTACATTACATTTCGATCTGCTACAATGACCAAAAATTTGGCAATACATAGAATCAAAGCTTGATGAAATAAGTAACTTGAAGAGAGCAGGCAGGAAAGGATGGTAGCTGATGAGGCATTGTGTATTGTAATTTCTGCTCTATCTACTGACCACCTAAGCCAAGACAAAGCAATATTTTTAAATAAGCAGTTTTCCCTACTCAGACAAATGTTTGTCTCTCAAAACAGGACAAAAAAACAAAAAACAAAATGGACACGTGGAACCCTGTTTAGAAGACACCCTTCATACTGAAGTGATATTAATACAAGATAGATATGTAGCTTGAACAAAGAAAGTTTCTGTTGTTGCTTTTTAAAGAGATACCAAACATCTCATGGGATCTGAGCTTTTTACTTACTGATAATGCTTTGACAGTTTCCCCAGCTGGTCTGTTGCAATATGCCTGTTTAGTCTTCTGAAGGTAACGCCTCCAAAAATTGCACAGAACTTCATCCTGATAAATACAAATGGATAGAGATTGGTGCAAAGTTTACAAGATCATTAATTGCTGAGAGAACAAAGCGTGAATTTAACTCAGAAATGTGAATAATGTTCCAGCTCTAATTTTATTAACTGTGATTTAGAAACTATGTTTTAAAATTACCAGAGAAACTAAGTTTGTTTTGGTATGCTTAGTGTTTTTAGATAGGGAGTTGTTCGATTCACTTTAAAAATTACAAGCTTTTACAATAACACCTCCTGTAAGACACACAGTATATACAACTCACACCAACATCTACATACCTTCATTTGTGGACATACTCCCAATGCTTCTAAAGCTTCAGCTTGTTTCTTGAGTACAAGCTGAAAGCCTTCACAAACATACCATTCACAGCCTCTATCTAAGTTTAAAAAAAAAAGAAGTATGATTTGGGGGGTTTTTTTGTAGTGCTTTGTTGTTTTTTTTTTAACCTTATGGACACTTAGTTCCACTTAATATTCTGTTCTCTTGGTGCAGACAGAAACATGTCTCCCTATTAAATAATTTTAGATCCTAGAGCATAGACCAGCTACACCGAGTACTCCATTAACTTCCATTTATTCAGTGTTAATCAAGAAGAAAAGCTACTGAACAAGCACTTCTCTCCACATATTTCATATAATATATTTCACTATAATTTCTAGTGTAGCATTTGTAATCGAGTGGAGAGTTGTTAAGTGACCAGTTTTAAAATAACTGCAAACCTGTCATTAAAAAATGAAATATGATCATTTCTTTCCCACCCCCAGCACAGAAAACTGGAACACATTATGGTGGTGAGTCAGGCAAAAAACAACCAATATCACCACATTCTTCACCATTCTTTCCCACAGAATCATACACATTTAAATGAAAGAAACTTTCTCAGATATTCAGAGCTTCTAGCGAATCTCAGCACAACATGAATTTCATAAGGAATTGGCCTTCTCCAATCTATCCATTATTCCCTCAGACGGTTACATTTACTTTTCACCCTTGCCTCTCTATATTTACAACTCATTTCTCCTTTTCTGTATGTTTTTGGTCTTAGAAATTTTCTCTGCATTCCTCAACTTCATTTTCATTCCCTCCTCACCTGTTCTTCACTATTTTTCCTTCTAATCACACATTACATCTCACCGTCTTAGAAGTTATCTGCCCAAAGCTTCTGTCCTGCTTTAATGATTTTGGCTTTAACTGATAACCCCAGATACAGCTTACTCCTATAAATGCATGAAAATAAGCTGCCATAATATAATGTAACTGCACTCATAGAAGAGACTGTATAAAGCTGATTTTTTTCTTAAGAAGCCTGGCTAATGAAGAAGATGGCTAATGACTTCCCAAACAGGAGAAGTAAAAACCATGAAGTGGTACACAGCTCAGAATTTAGGAGCAATACAGGCTAGAGGAGGTGTTAAGATCGTTCCCCTTTTCATTCCTCCCTGCACTTCCCTACAATTGTTCTTTTCAACGGAATGCTGCACTCCACTGCAACCGCAGCAGAGTGAAGATAGGTCAGTGTATCAGAGACAACACTAACCCCATGCTCCATTTAGCACTGTAATGCATTTTTGCTTTTTGAAAGTGGCCACAACAGTAAAACATCTACCCAGCCATCACAGAATATATACATAGCTCCAGCAGCAGCCTTACCATAACACCCTTACGGCATATATCATCATACGTAATGACTACTGTTCTTCTGAATCATGAAATTAAAAGTATAGAAGTGGCTCTGCGTGAAAGATGTTAACATTGGTTTAGCTATTTTAACTGTATGAAATCTCTTCCATGTAGGTTTGTGTGTAGGTTACAGGGCCAAGTACCTGTAACGCAAGCCAGACTGACATTCTAAGAGCAAGACCAACGTCATATCTCACTTACGAAGACAGACAACTTTTCCGGTTTTGTGATAGCCATCACAACGAAGGAACAAAGGGGATCACCACATCTGAATGCATGTTACCAGTACCTTCAATGAGTACTGGCTTCTAGAAATAAAAGCGGCAATAAGTTCTATTCAATGCAAAAAAAACCACCACCAGGCTCACAGAGGTCACTTGTGGCTCAGGAAGTCACCAAAGGCGACCACTGAAGCTTCTGACAGCATTTTAGAGGTGTGTTTTGTTCTTGCTCTTACAGTCTTTCCCAGCTCTCTGCCTTTGGCCACTGCCAAAGACATAATGGGTTAGGTGAATCCTGGCTGAACAGCCACTCATGCAAAATACAGAGGGAAACTTGTACATACCAGTTTTTTCCTGCTTTCTTAAACCTTTGGAGATTGTCTGGATTCTTGTATTAGTAATAAAATCAGTGTTTACAACTTCTCTAGTTCTCTGCAAAACAGGAATATATCTTAGCAAGAAAAAAGCCAGGCCTAACTTGCATAGATTGCCCTATCATAAAACATAATGGAGGGACTTGTTCAAATTTCCTAAACTAAAGGGAGACTTTTCATTCAGAAATTGCAAAAATAGAGAATTACTATCCTGGACATACAGGTGCCGTGGATCAGGGTTTGCCTGCATTGGTACTGTGCTGAAGCATGGCAATACCCAGGCAATACCTCTAAGGCATCTAGACAGCATGCCAGCACCACCACCACAGCAACACAGCATCTGAAGAAGGTTCATTTTAAATTTTGTGATTTCAAGGAACATTAGTTTTATACAGTGTCAAGTCAGGCATGCAAAAGGAAGAATCACAATACCGCCTTCAACTCCTAATGCCAAGGAGAAAATCTAACATCTTCTTAATATAAAACGAAGAAACAATCAATATAAGCCTTTTTCCAAGGCCAGCAGTGTAGCTTTTTACCTCAGTAACATTGTGGCAAGATCTGCAATAAAATCTGCCTCCGTCTGTGAGACCCCAGTTCACTTCTGAACACTGGGCACAGCGTTCATTAAAATCTCTCTGAAAGGAACAAAAAAGAAAACCAGTTTCACACGTGTTCAAGCAAAACAAATGGTACTATTACTAGGCGACTGCACAGCTTTTGAGATTATTCATAGAGGATCATATTTATGCATTTTTGCGTTAGCTCTGATTGATAACAAGTAATCATTGCTCTCCGCCACAGATAAACGTGAACAGATAATTTTAGCTGGCGAGCATCAGCTCCTGCGGATGTGAACATACACACCTAGCACACAGGACACGGATTTAAAAAAAAAAAACAAACAAAAAACCAACAACAAAACAGCACCCATCAAGAATGGAAGCAGAGACAAAAAGTAGAAAGTGGGAGATGAAAGCGAAAAATAACTTTCTAGAACTGCGAAGAAACACACGCAGTGAGAGAAAGCCTGCACAGGCCGGCGAAGAGCCGTGCCGGGAGAAAGGGAGCCTACCCGGCGAAACGGGAGGAGAAACAAGGGAAACGGAGGCATTAAAACAAAGTGGTTTTCAGCAGCACAGGGGTGCGGAGGGATCGGGCAGCCCCCTTTGGGCCCGAGGGGGTCGGCCGGCGCCTCACCCGCGGCCCCTCACCGGCCGCCAAGCACCGAGCGAGGGGTCTGGGCGAGGCCTCGCCCGCCGGGCCGGGTCGGGGCAGGNCGGGGAAGCGCCTCCCACGCGGCCGCGCTCCGCCAGCTCCCTTCGGCCCAGCGAAACCAGCCGCCCCCACCGATCCCCTGCGCCGCCCGGGCCCCCACCGTGGCCTCCTCGTCCATGCCGGCAACCGCCCCGGGGCCCACACCATGGCAACGGCGCCGAGCGCCGGCACTGCGGGCCGGCCGGGAAACGTTAGCCCTGGCACTTGCGTTCCGGGCCGGTGGCGGGGCCGGGCACCCCTGCCTCTGTCTGGTGTGTCCCCGGCTGGGGGATCGCCATCTCCCGCCCTGCCGCGGGCGCCCCTAGGCCCCGTCCCCCATCTCCCCTCGCCACAGATATCTTGGCGGCGGGGCTGGAAGGCGCTGAGGGACCCCGGCGCCTCTTGGGGTGGCGACAGTCCCTCCGCGGTGGCCGGAGGGCCCACCCGCACCCCGGAGGGAGAGCGCGGCACCGCGGGGTCACGGGGCCCTTCTCTGAGGGGAGATGGGTTGTGTCCCTGGCGGGGCTTGGAGTGCTTCACCGGGGGACAGAGGGGACATGGTGAATTTCACTGGGGGAACATGAGGGCCTCAGCTCAGAGGGGACATCGTGAACTTCTGGCCTTCCAGTACCTGAAGGGGGCCTACAGGAGAGATGGGGAAGGGCTCTTTATCAGGGAGTGGAGTGATAGGACAAGGCGTAGTGGTTTTAAACTGAAAGAGGGGAGATTTAGATTAGATATGAGGAAGGAATCCTTTCCTGTGAGGGTGGTGAGGCACTGGAACAGGTTGCCCAGAGAAGCTGTGGCTGCCCCATCCCTGGAGGTGTCCAAGGCCAGGCTGGATGGGGCTTTGAGCAACCTGGTCTGGTGGGAGGTGTCCCTGCTCATAGCAGGGGGGTTGGAACTCGATCATCTTTAAGGTCCTTCCAACTCTAACCATTCTGTGATTCAAGAAAATATGGGTGCTTCAGTGAGCAAAACATGGGTACTTCACCTCGAAGGGGGCACAGGGCACTTCATTGAGGAGAAATGGGTGCTTCATCTCTGAGGGGACATTGAGCACTTCACTGAGGGCCCATGGGTGCTTCAAGGGGACATAGGGCCCTTCAGTGACAGAAAATACGTGCTTCATCTCAGAGGGGGCACAAGGAATTTCAGTGAGGGAAGATGGGTGCTTCACCTCAGAGGGGACATTGAATACTTCACTGAGGGGACGTGGTGCTTGATCTCTGAGGGGATATGGGATGCTTCTCCGCAGCGGTGTCCCAGGGACCAGAGGGAACACATGCCTCTCCAGCCTCAGCCCACCATCATGCCTCTGCCTTGAGTTCCTCCGTCCTTGCCCTCATGTTGTCCTGGCCGGGTACACAAGGGAGGGGACTGCCGAGACTCTCCCAAAGGTGTTGGAAGGGGGACTGCTACTGCCTGTACAAAAGGAGGCCACAATAACTCATTTAACTATGTAAAGTGTTTGGAGATCCTTGAATGAGGGAAACTGTGATTTGAAATTCGCTTTCAATTAAAAAAACCAACCCCAAACCTCCAGATCTTGATGTAGGTCTCTAATTTCTTGCACGCTAATAATAATGTTTAAAGATGTCTAAACACTGAGATCTGTTATTGCAATGAATTTGCCCACAAAATTGGAGAACAGGTTTAGGCCCCTTAAAAAAAAAAAAAAAAAAAAAAAAAAGTCCACTAAGTGAAAGCATGGGAAAAAATTAAAGCTAAAATATACATAGAAAGAGGTGAGGCTGCCTTGACAGCTGTGGTTACATTGATGTTGGAGGATATGTACAGAGCTAGAGGGGAACTGTTTATGTTCAAGAAACAAAGTTATTACTCATACCAACTGTGATCTTTTTTCAGTGTGGGATGAACATTTGTAACACCCATTAAAGAGAATTACGCATATAATTCCTGACATGTTAAAAAGGTGATTGTCAGCCTCACAGAATTCCAGGTAATACTTTGATGAAACAGATCCTACTTGTGATTTTAATTTCCATATTTATTTTTTTTTGTTTGTGGAAATACTGTTCTGGGAAAGCAAGGCCATTTCGTGTGACAGAAAAAGAGTTTGATCTTTTTGTAATGAATTTCTAAAATTAAATACTACCTTGAAGAAAAAGTCAGGGTAGCTGTGTCTGTGATAAAACAGGAAGAGCAGTGGTCCAGTTCAGACGATAAGGCATTGCTCCTGGTGAGAGCGGCGCTCCTGGGTGACGCAATGCTGCGAGCAGGCAGTGGGCCCGCTCAGTGGATTTAACTAAATTGAAGAACTTGTTTAAATTAAGCCTGGGAGTGACTGCTTTGATGAGGCAGGACCACGGAGTTAGGACTTCTGTTTTCTAATTACAGCTGGCCAAAAAAGAAAAAAAAAGTTAAAGAAAGTGCAATCACAGGAGCCTGCCAGTTTGTCAAAACCAGAAGACTTCAGTTATTCAGTGGCAGCGGTTGAAGATAAGCATGACGAGAAGGGTGGGTGACTGCGTGGGGAGCTATTGGTGTAACTCTGGGCATACTGGTGTAACGTCCCAGTAAAGTTTTTGAACAGGCAAGCACTTACTCTCTGCTTTTGGACAACCAGCACTGCTGTTCTGAGCTGCGGGTGAAACAGAGGCATGGAAAGCTACCAAACTTGGGAAGGGAAGTTGTACAAAGGCTAATACTGATACTACTAGTTACTCATTAGTGTCCAGGATCTATATACGTGCAAAGCTTCTATCCATATTTCCTAAGACCACCAACTAATTAGCGCAGACTAGTAGTCTAGTAGCAAAAAATCAAAGCATAATAGGAGTAGCGAGTCTTATATCTATTTCTTAAATATTTTTTGAAATGACATGTATAAAACCGGTTTTTCAGCATATAAAATTATGTGTAACCTTTGTCCCTAATTACAAGTTACCCAAGCATACTGATAGGGGTATGATAATTTCAAAGTCAGGAGACAGACTGTCTTCCTGCTTCGGCTCACTTTTCTAATTAAGATCATTATGCATAGTAGTCAGATTGATTCAAGGCTTAGATAAATAATACGTCCTGTTGTTTCCATTGATTTGAATTTTTAATGAACTGGGTTCCATTGCTGCTATCACATCTCTGGCTGTTGACTGCAGACTTTCTACATGTGAAAATGTAAAAACTACATATTGGAACTGAAAGACATGTCCCGTGGCCTGTCTTTCGGGATAATGCTCCATGAAATTGTGCTGGCTCCAGGACATGAACTTCTGTAGCAGAGATTCTCCCCAGAGTCTTTACCCGTTGTCAGACACCTACTACAAAGAGTTAGAGCAGAAAGGCAACCTCAGCTGCTCTAAAGATCGTGCAGATCAACACAGGGCAGATCTACCAGGTTCAAGTTTATTGAAAATATGCATCATTATTCGCACCCACAATTTGGTTTTTTGCACCACTTCTCCATGGAAGAACTCATGTTTAAAACCAAGGAGAAAACAAAAAGGGAAATTAGGAAAACAAGAAGCAGATGGCTTCAGTCTAACCCATGTTTTTTAAGAGACCACACTGTAGAAAGGGTCAAGGGGAAAAGCTGTGCCAAGCAGAAATGCCGTGGAGGCAAAGGCACGGGGAGACAGTTGTGCAAGGAGCCGTCAGGAGAAGGGACAAAGGTGGGAAGAGCAGCGAAGCGTAGGGGTTGCAGCAAGCTGGGCAGGGGAGGATAACCAGGGAGGGGCTGAGCCCAGCGGAGCTTTGAAGGAAGCGACAAGAAGAATGAATTTAACGTTACAGTTTAGACACACCCAGCATTGCCTTGCGATAGTGTTTATTATACAGCTTCAGCTGTCAAATTTTATTTTTTAAAAACATTTCTGGCCCTGGACAGCTAGAAAATATGACCTCAAACATCCAAAACAACAAAAAGCAGATAACTGTTTTTTCCCCACAGTTTACTCGGGTTTTCTTAAGCTGTTGTTAGGATGTGAGCAGCACGAGGTTGCAGTTTTGACTACCAAAAGCGGCAATACTGCACCCAGGGGGAAGGCAGACTTATCCTGTCTTAGACACTGAGTTTGGGGTTCACACCATCAGCTTCTGCTTTGCACATGCGCTGCAGCCCAGCTCATCTCCCAGAGGTACATTGTGGTGCCACAGTCTCGCTCCAGTTTCACATGTGACTCTCTATGCCACAGAGAGCTGGTGATCATCTGCGATCATCTAACCAGGGGTGTTTGGAGACACAGACCACAAGGGAGGACCTTGCATTCAGATGAGCTGCTCTCGGACGTAAAACTCTTTACGTTCAACCTTCTTGTGTGGTCTGAAGCCATGCTAACGTGGCCAGCAGTGAAGTGATTTGGGGGCGTCTGCCTGGGGATGCTGAAGTCCTGGCTGGAGTCAAGTAAAGACCTCATTGTGGGGCCTGGCCTTCAAAGGCAGGATCTCTTTCCTAAGGAGCACCAAGCTGCTTTTTCTCTGTCCATATTAGCAAAGGTCACACTCCCCAGTACCTGGTGACTAACCCTAACCCTAACCTGATCCTACAGAACTACAAAATAGCGGAAGGACACTTCTAGGAGAAGGGGATCTTAGCAGCCACAGAGGAACAGAGCAGGAAGTGGATGTTTCAATGTCCCCACTTCTCATTCCAGGCACGTATAATGCCTTTATTTTCTCTCAGTTCTGTTCAGATTTTACTGATCAGCTAACATGAAACATTCCTTCAAATTGTCATACTTTAATAGTGTCAGACTTTGTCTAGTTTCTAGCTTTACTGAAAGAAAAATGCACAGTGTACTGAAGAGGATCTTGAGTTCTACTGTAGCCTTCTGTGTCTGTAGAGCCCTGAAGAGCGTTCTCAAGATCATTCTCAGATGTGTTTAATCCACAAACACAGTGGTATTTTTAAAGGAATCGAGAGCCACCTTGTGGAGCTGGGATTCATGAAGGGGCTCCAAGCAATACTGCTGGGAATTGCTCGGAATTCAGATCCAACGGGCTGCTGAAGGTTATTAATCTGGTAACCGCGCACACATCTGCGCACATTCAGTGAGTATACAGCACATCACACCGCTCCTCTGCGCATCACACAGCTCCTCTGCTGATGAAAACTGGGCAGCAAAGAAATACACTTGTGGGCAGTGGCAGGCAGGAATGTAAGGCTGTCAGAAAAATGCAGAAAGCAGCAGATTCAGGGAAGCAAAGTAATGTACTCATTATGTCCTACAAAGTCTTGGTGGGAGGGTGGTGGTGGTCACAGGGTGTTTTTCACCATATAATTAATTAAGTCCTCGAAAGTGCTGATAAGTTTTGGAATTACTATATGTAGATTTCTGTTACAGGCTTATTTTATCCTGCAGTCATTCATTAACAGAGGAGAATTAGGGTTGCCAAAGCCCAAATACTGCCCCATGCTCCATAACCAGAGAAATAGCAAAGATGGGATCACCGATGGACATAATCCATAACTGGAAGTATTCACTGGTCATTGTTCCTGCATAGAAGAGTAGTCTCGGTTCTGAGGTTGCAATAGGGGCTATAAAATGGTTCTTTTACTGTTTCTCTCCCATCACTCCTTGTGGGGAACTCTGTCAATACCAAATCTCTGGATACCAGCACATGGTCTTACCGCAACAGGAGGAGAGGTATTTCATATTTTTCAGTACCTTAATGCAGCAGCAATTTATCTTCAGCACATATTGTCATTAGATGATGTCTTAAAAATGTATTTTATATAAGCATATATTTTAAAAGTCTCTCTAAGTGGTAGACCTGAAATATCTAAAGAAACTCACACCAAAAAGAAGGGACTGTGATGCTGGAATCATTCTCCAGGTGTTAGAGAAGCCATTGCTGAGATAAATGGCTGGTGATCAGTCTGGTTATTGAATCATGACACAACTGAGTCCAGCGCAGGACTTGAACATTGGTCTTAACGTGCTTTTATCCATCTTCTAGTGAGCTAAGTTTCAGCTCCAGAAGCTTTTTTAATTAGTTACACACTATCAGAATTCTAATTTAAATTAAATTTCAAAAATGATACCATTTTCAAAATCTTTGTTAACCAAACCATCAGTAATATCCCAAAGCATGCTACAAAGCAAGTAGCGTGTAAAAGCAATCTGAAAAGTTATTATTGTTAGGTCAAGTGTTAACAAAGAAGCCCAACATATCCTTTATGCTTAATAGAGTTTAGTTTTCCCTTTTGTTCAAACATTGTTTTGGTAAACAGGAGATATCTATTAGTATCCCTAATGGTTGCTTCAGACTGGTTTAATTTTTCCCCCAGTAATTTAAATGTAACCACATATAAGATGACATGTGGTAGTAGAAGAAAATTCATAAAAAGACAAACAATAAAGCTATGGCAAGGAGCCAACAACTTCAGTTCTGGTTTTAAAATGACGAAAATCTCAAAAAAAAGCCTGCACCTTTTCCTATCATAGTTCATTTCATCATGCTTCCTTGGAAGCCATGACGCATGGATCCACAGAGCACTGGGAGCAGGTTTCCAATGTTTGTTCCACAAGAGGTGAACCATGCAATGGGTCCTAGACAGCTTCCCACCAGCGTGAGTGTCTTGTGCCTCCTCAGCAAGGCTCAGTGCTGTTTTGAGCTCACCTATGCAGTGGGGCATTTGTGGTAGGGGGGTTGCTATTAAATAGAGCATGATGGCAAGGGGTCAGAGCCTTGATGGTTCCTTTTTGCCTCACCCCTACATAATATCCTTAAACCGCCTTATTTCTGTAGATTGACAGAAAGGTCTCAGAGGAAAGGTTTGCTCCTGCAGTGCTGAAGGCTGCACATGCCATTGGTTCAGATGTCAATGATACGATGGAAATATCAAAAGTGCAGAAAGGCTCTGGCCAGGACTGAGATGTGCCTGAGACCCCATGAGGACCTGTATGAATATAGCAAATTGAATTGCAACTCTCTCTTATTGGTACAGTTCTAGCAAATTTTTGGTTTAAGAGTATGTATTTAGCGGTGACAAAGGGATCAAGCATAATAATCAGAAGAAAAACACTGAAACCAATTTTTAACAGCTTTTGGGCAATGAGGATGAGAAGAGGAAAGCTGGGATGAGTCATGCTTTTTTCAGCTTATTGATATGTTTCTTAAGACTTTTTAACTTTTAAACAATATAGTCTCTATTTGAGGACAGTGATTTAATTATGATTGAAGATTGTCCATCTGGTGACCTTTTAATGCAGTATTTAACAGTATTCATTGTGTTCCTGCACAAGTTGTTTTCTTGGTTTTAAACATAAAACTATTTGGTTGCTCATTAAAGTACATACTTCAAGATCCCGTCCAAAGCCCATTAAAGACAGTGGAAAAAAATGTCACCCATTTCAATGGATTTTGGATCATGCCGTCTTAGACACTGAGCTGGACTAGGTGTATGTATGCAATTAGCCCTGATGAATGTATTTAGTCTTAGCTCACCCTTGGGAAACAGAAGTATCTCTGTCACCACTTGCAGATGGATCTGTAGATCTGCACACCACGAGTTCTCTTAGTCAGATCAGCACATAATCCTGCAGCACGTAACTCTGGAGCGATAGGTTACTGTTGCATCAGGGATTTCTTTCCCTCCTGTGTCTTTGTTATTTATTTATTTATACTGTCTTTTCTATTCCCGGCACGTTTAAGAACTTACAAGTAATTCATTTCTTACAGCCCCCATTTCTTGGGTCAGTCTGCACACAGAAAACGCTTACATGTTGGCTATAGAAGTAAAAAAATAGTAGATCTCTTTCCCTATCCCTGCTGCATCTCTTCAGATGAGCTCTCCTCAGAAGAGCCTTTGAAACCGGGAAGGTGGGATGCAAATCCCCAGCACATGGAGCGCTCCGGGAATCCCACCCTCGCCCCGAGGAAAATCCAGCGCATACCTGTGTAATAAAGTCACCTTCGCTTAGTGGTCTGATCACACTCTGAAGGGAGTGCGTGAGATCATGTGGCCTCACAAAATAAGGATTTGGAGCATGATTTTACTGAGGGATTTTTTTTCACTGGTAGCCAAATAGATGCTCGCTTTCTCACATGAATATATTGTGTGGTAAAAAGGCCACGTGCCCAAATTACTGATGCCTTCACAATCTTTATTCCATTTCTTCTTTTAGTCATGCACATAAGACACTATGTGATAATTCCCGAGATATATACATACCCAAGATAGGGAAGGGATAATTTACTGATTTAAAAATTCTAATGTTCTCTAAGTATCCTTCACAATCATCGGAAAGGAAGAAAAAGGAGATCTTAAAGTCAGACCAGGAATCTTATTTTCATCTTATCCCCGTCCATATGACAAGGGCAAGCGAACCCAAACAAAGGCATAAACAGCATACACCCATCCCCAGAATTGCTCACACCATTTAGGCAATTTAAAGCAGTAAACAAAGATAAGCAATCTGCATTGAAGCAGCTTTAGGTGACCACAAATGGATACCGCTGCTTAATTCAACCCTCTCTCACCTAAACAAGTTTGTTTTCTCAGCGGTGTTTATTTGTACTAGGGAGTGCTAGGGAAAAAATTCCATCCTCCTCCAGATTATCTGCTTCAATGTTGTGAAAATTCAGTATTTCCCCAGCCTGAGAATATATTCCTCCTACAGACACGGTCTGTGTTTTGTGGTCTTGCCAACATTTGTTGGTTGGTTGGTTTTTCCCCTGTAACTCATAGCATTTTTCTGGGACTGGAGCTAGTCTCCTAAATGGGAGAAGCACTACAAAGTTCAGTCCAGAAGGGAAACCCCATCTGATCAGCATTTCTGTCTCAAGAGGCAGGGAAGTGGGGCCAGGAGAAATAAGGTAGAAGTAGATATGTGAAGGTTTGAAAAAATAAATTGGGACATGGTGGCAGGGGAATGTTTTTCCACTTTTTCTGATGCTGAAAAATGGAAATGTTGAGGAAAAACTTAAAAAAAACCAAAAACATTTGTGTGAAATATTGTTTAAAATCATAGAATCATAGAATGGTTTGGTTTGGAAGGGATCTTATCATCTAGTTCCACCCGCCATGCCGTGGGCAGGGACACCTCCCACTAGACCAGGTTGCTCAAAGCCCCATCCAACCTGGCCTTGATGAAATCTGCAATCCACGATGACATGATTGCTAGACTAAAAAGTTTAAAATTACATACACTTCAAGGTGTCAAAATGTTTTTCTGTAGCTGATACATGTATCAATCTTTTCCACTTTCTTGTGAAAACATGAGGCAAAAGGCAATGGCACATCCCTGTGATACTGCTGGCCTGGATGCTAGAGGCTACGCTCGCTCTCAGTCCTCTCGGAGCCATAACTTTGTTAACCTCTCAGGTACAGTAACTCAGGAGTAGGAAAAGCCCATCTGTTCAGGGTAGCCTTCATCTCTCTTCCTTCTTGTCTTCCCATGCCACACCAGACCTGGGAAGCTGGAATAAAGGAGCTTGTGATGTTTTCCCCTCTGAAGTTTCATGCAATCCCTGAGTAGGCAGAGGAGCGCAGCTGGGCTGGGTGGGTGTGCAGAGGAGGGCTGGTGTACGGCGGGGAATGGAAAGGGGAAACAGATGTAGGATGAGAACTTCCTCATCAGGGACTACATTCCACAAATGTGGGGGATATTACAGTCCTCCCTTATCTACACCCAACGACAAGAAATTCTTGGGTATATCAAGAGACAGATCAAGATCCACAACTTCTTCTCCAAAGAAACTGGGGCTAGTTGCCTGCTACTTAGGGCCTGGAGCATGAGCTTTTGAACTGTTGGGGTGACAGTCCTTGAGATATCTCAAGCTTTGGCAAAGCAGTGAGAAATGGTCGATATTTGCCTCTCTGCTGTGTTCTTTCACCTGACAAACAAAAGATTTGCACATACATGGAAAATACATGAAATGGGTGAAGAATTAACATCTGAAGTGAAAATCTGTCCACTTTCCACCCTTATTCATTCCTAAACCCATGAGAAAAAACAACACATGGCTTATTAGTTAACTTTGTGATTTCCAAACTTGCAGGAAGGTTCTTTCAACAAGACTATATAATAAAGTATGTTAAAATAATCCATTCACAAAGCAAGTCTGAAATAACTTTGAAGCACGGGCTGACAACAACAGAAAGTACTCGTAGGTGACCCTTAGCTTCAAAAGAGTTAAGAAGGTGCTGGCAAAGGCACAGAGATTATCTCCACCCACACAGGAAAACATACATGGCTGAGAAGCTCTGCAGCAGCACACAGGGAAGCAAAACTGTCTAGCCCAGAATTATCCTTCTGAAGGAAAAAGTGCTCTCTGCTGGGTAGCAGAGAGTTTCCAACCTGGCAGACACACCAGAGACCTGCAGTCAGGTCTGAATGCTCCCTCCTTGCACCGTCATCACCCTTTGGATATGGTGTAACCATCGAGAGAAAGAACGGCTAAAACAAATACACGTTCTGGCTATAGAAAGAGATGGAAAATACGATCCAGGTTTTTACAGCTTCCCCTGATGTCGGCGTTCTGGGTGCCCCATGCGGATGCTGCTCATCTGAGCAGACACCAGCATCTGGGGAGACGGTGCTGGGGTGGGCCGGTCTGTGACGATGCTGCTCCCTGGGTTTGCCAGGCGCTTTCCAGACAAATGCTGTTATGCACTCCTTGCTCCAAAGACTTCGTCGTTAAGGAAGCTAAAGTAATATGTGAGAAGAGTGGGGAGAAGCAAAATTAACTATTTTTTTATATATATGTATATTTAATATGTAGCTGCAGTTCTCACAGCTCTCCACTTAACCAGAGCTTTCTGGGAATGTCTTGTATGAAGAGGCAGGGTTTGAGGATGGGTTAACACACAGCTTAAATATTCTCCATGCCTAATTCAGAAAAGTCTCATGAAGAACATTCCCACTGGAAGCAGAAAATGCAGGATGTTTTTCTAACTCTTTGACTGAGGCAAAAATAAATAGAAAAAATCATGTTTGCTACTTTTTTTTTTTTTTGCAACTGTCAATTCATGAATCATGATCCTCATCTCTGAACTCCAGGGGTTCATTCTGTTTGGGATGGTTATCATCAGGAGAGGAGGTGAGACCCTGAGCCTGAGGTTTATTAGAGCTGTGGTTGCCGAGGTCAGTACACAGTGATCAGGCAGGAACCTGTCACTTGTGGCACGCATGTGCCAAACCGAGTCTTCTTCTCCGTTCACCTTCCCTGCCCTCCTCAGAGAAGGGTGCTCACTCCTGCTCTCTCTCCTGGTCGCATTTATCAGTAGTAGACTTAATTTTGCTTCTCCCTAGTCTCCTCGCTTTTAATCCCAAAGACACAACGTGAAGCACCTGAAGGAGACAATTTCTTAACTCTCAGGATTTTAATTATAGGACCCTTTGGGAGCAGCTGACAACCCTTTGCAAAGTTTCCTATTTACTCTTATGATTTGCCTTCTTTTCCCAGGTATTGCTGCATTAAAAACCAGTCCATGGCTAAGGAGCAGTGGTGACAACCACCAGCATCCCAGTTCTGGGGAAGACCTGGCAGGAGACTGATGAGGCAGGAAACTATCTGGCCGGCTGCATCCAAGTGTCAGGTGTATTTAGGATCTCACTGATATTGCTCCATCCAAATTCACTTGTACTGGGCTGCTACTTGGGTTTCTGTGGTGCAGGCTCTTGGTGTTGCCAATAGCACCCTCACTCAGAAAGTGCACCCCAGTCCTCTCATTTCAACTTATCTCTAATAAAATCAAGCTCCTAATTTCAATCATTTGGATCATATTTGGGTTAGATGCCTGAAGTAGCCAGTGTGATAAGCACACCTTGCTCCCAAAGTGCTGCTGAATAATATACCTGTATTTCCATAATTGTATGCCTTCATGCTTATACTGAAGGGTGTAGGATAGTTTAAAAAACAATATATTTCTCAGTTCCCTGTCTGAGAAAGTGGAAAAGATTTTCATACCTGTTCCCATTTCCTTTTCTAAGCACCCTTAATGCCGGCTAGAGGAGTCTGGGGTTTTGTGGAGGTTTTGTTCCTTCATCTAGCACACGGTGTCCCTGCCGTAGCTCCCCGCCTGCCTTGCTGCAGTGGCTGCTCCCACACCTTCCCTGAGGAAACCCCCTTCCTCCCTTCCCACCCCTACATTGGTAGTTTCTCTTTGCTTATTCCAGTTTGTAAAGCATCAGTATGGATAAGCACGGTACGCATTTAATGCTTCTCAGGCAAAAACAACCAGGAAGCTTTCTCTGCTGTGACAGGAGTTTGGTTTGGCTGCTGTGTTGGACGGATGCTGGTGTCATTCAAGTAGCCTTGCTTAGCACAGGTTGCCTCCCAATACAGTTTATGCTTCTACACATTTATATGCCTGATTGCCAAATTAGAAACAAGTAAATATGGTCAAACAAATACAAACAGCGCACAGGACTTCTTAGACTTTCAAATGCAGCCCTGGTTTGCACAAGCTGTGCAGCTGTGCCCAGCCCTGGAGCGGAGCTGCGAGGCTGGCTGATGGCCATCAGCTGCTGCAGCGCCATCAATCCAACTGCTGCTTTCTGAGCCCTTTATAGATATCAACAATTATAGGAAGTTTTGCAATGACGTTCTTGAAGCAAAACCTTGATAGAGAGATCAGAGGGCTTGCCTTAAAAAAGAAAAGGAAAAAGTAAAATAACTAATTCAGAGAATGGGAAGAAGTAAAGAAGTGCTCATATGCGTGCACCTACTTCTACTGCCTTTTTGGGGTTATTCTGAAAAGAAAACCTTTCCTGGAGAGGGGAGCTGCACCTGCAAGAGAAACGCAGGCTGAGGTCTCCTAACACGCTCCTCAGGATAAAATGACACCATGTTACTTCCAAGCAATACAAATAAAGATGCTTATGATGCTTAAAGCATAGAATCCTAGAACCATAGAACTGTTTAGGTTGGAAAAGTCCAACCATTAACCCAGCACTGCCAAGTCCACCAATAAATCATGTCCCTAAGCACCACATCTACACATCCTTGAAATAGTTCCAGGGATGGGGCCTCAACCATGTCCCTGGGCAGCCTGTTCCAATGCCTGACAACCCTTTCAGTGAAGAAATTTTTCCTAATACCCAATCTAACCCTCCCCTGGTGCAACTTGAAGCTGTTGCCTCATGTTCTACTGCTTGTTACCTGGGAGAAGGGACTGACCCCCACCTCACTACATCCTCCTTTCAGGTAGCTGTAGAGAGCGATAAGTTCTCATCTCAGCCTCCTTTTNCACCTGGGCACACTGCTGGCTCATGTTCAGCCGACAGTCGACCAACACCCCCAGGTCCTTTTCTGCCAGGCAGCTCTCCAGCCACTCTGCCCCCAGCCTGTAGCGCTGCCTGGGGTTGTTGTGACCCAAGTGCAGGACCCGGCACTTGGCCTTGTTGAACCTCATCCCATTGGCCTCGGCCCATCAATCTAGCTTGTCCAGATCCCTCTGCAGAGCCTTCCTACCCTCAAGCAGATCAACACTCCCACCTAACTTGGTGTCATCTGCAAACTTACTGAGGGTGCACTCAATCCCCTTATCCAGATCATTGATAAAGATGTTCAAGAGAACTGGCCCCAGTATTGAGCCCTGTGGGACACCACTTGTGAGTAGCCACCAACTGGATTTAACTCCATTCACCACCAGTCTGTGGGCCCAGCCCTCCAGCCAATTTTTTATCCAGTGAAGAGTACGCCCATCCAAGCCACAGGCAGCCAGTTTCTCCAGGAGAATGCTGTGGGAAACAGTGTCAAAGGCTCTGTGAGAGGCAGACTACATTCCAGGTAGACTATGTCCACAGCCTTTTCCCTTGTCCACTAAGCTGGTCACCTTGTCATAGAGGGAGATCAGGTTAGTCAAGCAGGACCTGCCTTTCATAAACCCATGCTGATTGGGCCTGATCACCTGGTCATCCTATACATACCATGTATTGTTTTTAGAATTATACTTTTTCCATCTCCAATTCTACACCTGAGAGATCACAAAGCACTAATGCATTCTTCAAAGCTTTTGTGTAATAATTCTGCTTTTTAATCTGAGGCGGTTAAACCATCTAATAAACAAATTCTTGTACTTTCAATAAATGTAGGTATCTGGCTGCCTCCCAGTAAAAAATCATGGACTCACATTAATATCATAGATTGCATTATGCATGTTAATTTATCGTTGAATAGACCATTAAATATATATTGGTTTTAAATGACATCATTCACTGAAGTTCTGCTGATAAACCACATATAGCAGAAACAGCTGTATAAATATTTATTAATTGAGTCCCTGAGCAAATGGCTACAGTAGTAAATCATTTGTCATGCATCCAAATAATAAAATTGGGCTGAAGTCCTAACTGATGCAACGCCACCATCTTCAAAACACCGTGTTTAGCTCATTGTCCTTAGATAATTTGTTACCTGCACTCAGCAAAACATTTCCAAATTCTCTTGAGGTGGACGTACAGCTTCACATCCCAGTTCTGGAAAATCTTGTGGCTTGTCCTTAACAAAGACCTTTCTGTAGGAAGGGTTTCAAATTATGCATTTCTAAAGGTTCATTTATTTCAGCTTTCTGGTATATAAATAGCTCAGGGACCTACTGGAGTGCAGGTAGCTGTCCCGCTCATTGATGAATGAAGTATGAATGGAAATGTAATCCTTGATATTTTTTTTTCTTTACTTGAATCTCAATATTATTTTCACACCAGTGTCCCATTAAACGCATCATTGATTTATCTGGATTGTACTACAGAGACTGACAGTAGATAATTCATCACACATTTTAAATACTGTGGGCTTGTATCCGCTGCTTCAATGCTGAGCTATAAGCAGCCACTGCTTTAATGCATTTGGCTTCCCAGAGTTTTTGTCAGCCTGGGATTTCCACTTCTAATTTTATCCATTTGCTTTGCAGGTTTGTAAGTGTTAGGATTTTTGACAGTTTAAAGTTTACACCTAGTTTTCTTGAGGCAATCATCAAGGAGGGGCTACAGTCACTCTTGTCAGGAAAAAAACCTCAGCAAAACTAGGTAGATTTGGAGGACTTCTTTCCAAGCAGGCCTCAGAGAGAGAAACAAAGGGTATTGCTCTCACGTCTGGCCAGAATTACAAACTCTTACTGTCTGAGCAGATTTAATAATCCTGTTATCAGTCTGGGAGCTGGGTGTGATTTAGCTGCCAGTGGGCACTGGGACAAGCGTGCCCAGCGTCCCGACAGCCAGCCCCAGGGGATTCCGGGGGCAGGTTTTCCTGGCACAGTCCTGAACAGGACTCTTCTCCTGGCCTGCGCCCATCTCCACCCAATCTAACCCTCCTGCGGACAGCTGGGTCCGGGTGTGATAAATCCCATGGAGCAGGGAACTGCGCCGGCCCTGAGTCAGATAGGGAGCTATGGGCTATGCAGCCTCCACGTTTACTTCATATTTCTGAATTTACTGCTTGTAAAACTGCAACGGAGGAGCCCAGCCAGAAAACTCTGGTCTACTAGCACCGATTTGGATTAACCCCTTGTCAAGCCCTAAGGCCAGGCTTGCAGAGGCTGCTCTTTTATGTCTTCTGTTTTCCAGGGATTTTTTTTTTCTTTCTGCTCAACTTTCCCTGAACCCAGAAGGAGCAGAATTGCCTTAAACATGTGCTGTGATTGACTGCAGGAACTGCCTCGGTGGCTGTGCTTTATTTTTCAATAATGCCATTCTCAAGGCTTCTTCTGGAGCTCGGGTAGTTTATCTATTGATCCAATGAATTGCTGCCTTTACCAGCTATTTGTCATCTCTAGCTACCATTTGAAATATAGGAATACATTTGAGAGAGGAGACTCATTTTATTTTTATTTTTGGCAGCCTGGTGAAGTCTTTTATTGCAGTAGCAACATGGAGCTGTGCTTGATATGTTACAGCTACCTCTAAGCTTTAAGACTGGGGATGTAAAGATGTTCTTGGCTCAGCATACAGTATCACCACATATGGAAAACATAAATGGTCACAAAAGCTTCTTGATTTAAAAGGTGGGATTTGTTTTCTTTTGACTAAAACTCTCTAATTTCCTGAGTGTCATATATTTGCTGTGATGAGCCCTGCTTAGCTTCTCATTGCAATGGAGCAACCCATGGCAGGGCATTGAAATTCTTAGGTCAATAAAAGGGTTTTCATTGTGAGATTTGTCATGGCAGGTTGAATAGTGCAGCTTAAAGGTGAAGAATCATTTATAGCTGTGGAAAAGAGATCCCTTTCTTTGCTCCGAAGCTTTATGTTTAGAATGACTAAAATTTTCCCTGGCTTTATACACTGTGAAATCCTGATAACTGTTCTGTCATTAATATTATTTTGGACAAGTTTTACATATAGAAATAGTTGTTCAATTTTATTTTTATCCTTAACCTGTTGGCTCAGTACAATGGACGGGACTAAATTTTCCTACATGGATAATTCATGAAGGGTGGCTTCCATCCCCTTTTTTTGACTCTGAAGCTTGCCAAGAATTTCTCTGCTTACTTACCTAACAAAACCCATGCCAGGATTCAACAGCTCATGTAATCTGCAAGATCCTATCGAAAGCCATTAAGGCATAATGCTGTTAAAGCCAGTTAGGGATATATATGCCCAAACCTACAGTTGCAGTGCCTTTCCAAGATGCTTTCACATTTGGGGAGTGGAAGTGACAAAGAAGGGGCTCCATTTTTTTCTGTCCCACCTGGTGGGATCCACCTCAAGCAACTTCTCCTGAGACATGGAGGGGCTCTGACCTGGGAAACCCAAAACAGGAAAGGTTCCTTGGCTTTTTTAATGTCACCATGTTGAAAGAGATTTTTCAGAAGTCTCAGAGAGGCCTCACATTAACTACTGGACTACTGTTGGAAAAGAAAGAGCTCTTCCAAAAGTTCCTTTAAAAACCTTTAAAATGTAAAATATTAGGTAACCTAAGTATATTCTAACGTCTCCTCATTAACACTCTTCTTGCCATATGTAGTATACTAGGTCTGGCTGATGTGAAAAGGCAAGGCCTGCACAGGGTCTAATTAAAACTCTGAAGAGGGGAGGATTTTAGTTGCTCTGACAATCAAACCATCCTAAAAAATTTATGCAATCTTTTATAGTATGTCTTTTAATCTGTAATCTTTTATAGTACAGCTGAATCATCTAGTAATATTCAGAATTTATACAAAGTCTCTAATGAAAAGTAAAATTTATATAGCATATATATATAACATGCATACCCATAAAATGCTGCACTTGTCTAGCCAAGAGCAATACCCTAGAAATGTTTTTTGTCTCTGTATATGTGTCAAGGTTAAGAGTTGCCATGCAAGGTGGCTGTTTAAGAAGCATGACTATAAAAATCTCCTCGAGTCTACGGAGGACAATATGTTTAGTGCACGAAAATAAATGCTCATGTAAAATTGATTGGGAAAAAAATTAAAATAGGATAATTATAGTTATAAATCCACTGGAACAGTGGGATGTGAACAGCACGGTTTGATTAGATGATTTGCAAGTTGATTAGTGATCCTTATCTTTTCCTCCAGCATTTAATTGCCCCTGTTGGTCTTACTTGGCCTGATGAGTGATCGCAAGGCGGAATTTGTCACCTAATCACACAACACGCGGGCAGGTGCTGGGAGAGAAAACTGTATCGCTGCAATGGAAACCCAAACTCTTCTCAAAGCTCTCTTTTCAAGGGATTTTCGCCATGCCAGGGGGATCAGGGCCAGGCCAGGATAACTTTATTTCCCAAGACTCGGTGGTATACGCCGAACAGTTTTTCCATCTTCTCAGTCTAGTAGCCGTGGCTGACTTGCAGGCGGCAAATTATTGCTTTCTGTTGGAGAGCCCTGGGGGTTTGTTCCTCATGCATAAATCTACCCCTGGAAACTAAATTTTTTGTTCAGTAGTGCCCAGGATCTTTCCTCTGGGTAGCCCCTGAATCTTTGCTGATGGCAGAGGAGGGTGACGCACCCCACTTCTTCCTGCAACCCGAACTGACCTCCCAGCGCCCAGTGGGCCCTATTGCAGGGGGATGAGGGGGGCTGGTGGCACCCCCATTTTGCATCATCTTTCCCTTGGTTTTCTTAGGAAAAAGCAATAAAAACCAACGGAAAGAGGATGCAAAATAAAGAACCTCTTTTTTTTTTTTCATGATCTGGAGTCCTTTTTACCATCTTCTGTCCACAGATATGGCCCTAATGGCAAGGGCAATCACTGTTTCCATACCTCAGCATGAGCCATGAAGACCTGTACAGTGTGAAGACCTGTACAGCATGTGTGCATGTGTGTATTTGCACTTGCTTCTAACAGGCAGGTGGACAATTCCTGCTAATGATGGCAGGCACAGGAAAATAATGTGTTTCACCTAAGCTTTCTAGCTGAGTATGGGAAATACAGCCATACAGTCCAACAGCTGGGTGATGCTACTGAAACACATTTTTATCTCCTAGCAACAGCTTGGGCTTCAGTGACAAATGCACAGGGTAGAAAAATAAAACAAAACCAGGAGCAGAAAGAGAGAGTTTTGTCGGAATTTTGCACTGGTGTTGTACACACACCTGAGGGGAAAATTCAAACGTCAACAAAATAGCAAATGGCAAATTTAGGCTTAACTCCAGCCATCAATAATGTGCAGCAGTTATTGGTAAGTCGCAGTCTTGCGTTGCATTTCTGCATGTCAGCTCAGAGGCAGGATGATCCCTCCGGAGACAATTGCCTGGGAGGTATTTGACCGTATCTCTGCTGTGTGTCCGACCCACCTCCTCGGGCTTCCAGCTGAGTCCAGCACCTTCATCTTTGCAACCCAGCCATCCACAGGGGTCACTGACTGCATAAAAATACGACCCCAAACCTTGGGACTTCTGGTGATGTAATTTTAAGTGTTTGCGGAGCGTTCTGCAGCTATTCATGGCATGAATCAGTGCAATCATACTTACCTAGTAAGCGTTATTGTGGAAGGCCTCCACCCACAGCAGCACTTTGCTGGGGCTGAGCTCACCGCCACCACCAGTTTCAAAAGGCAGACTGGAAAAGCCTTTCAAAGACAGGGTTGAGACACTCCGTCCTTTCAAAAAATAATTGAAACTTTAGGTGTCTGACTTTTATAGCCTTGCTTACCTCCCATGAACTGCTTTAAGCAAAAGTCAGCAGCACCACACAAGACGAAATGCAGCATAAAGCAGGGCTTTCATGCAAAATGTTTCTCAGGGAGGTTCATCTAACCTAACTTTGGAGTCTAAGTTTAAGGTAAATCCCATACCCAGGTCATTCATCTCATTTTAAAATAGGAGGTCACAGTGTCCTATTTCTTTCCACTGACTATAAAGGAGAACTAAGGTTGCAAACATCAAGTTTACCTTTTTCTTCACCATAGTTAGCTGGTTTGAAGGTACCAATGTCTAGCTAGTTCTGTCTGGTCTTTTGCCTGTCAACTGATTAGTTCCAAGCTTATGGCAAAACCACAAACAAACAACAACAAAAAAATAATTAATGCATGATCCTGTCCTTAAAAGACTATTATTTTCTTATTCTTGTAATCCTCAAAGTCCTTCACAGTTTTTCTGAACTGTATTCTGATTATTCTGGCTTTGTCAGTGACAAATGTCATTAGTATTTATATGCTTTTTATGTCAAGCTCACTAATAAAAATAGTAAGTTGATTCCAAGATCAGTTTTCTAGTAACTCCTCAAATAGTCTTCTTCTTCCCCAATAATTTATTTAGCTACCATTTCCATTTTAGCCAATTCTTCACCTGCCTTGGATATGTTCCTCATGTAATTGTTTCTAAAATGACATCATGTTAAACACTTTACTGAAAACAAGATGAGAAAAAATTGGGGATTTTCCGTGCTAAGAATCAATTAAGCTTATCAGAGGAAAATAGCAGGGTAGTGCTGTGTGACCTGCCTTAGATTAAGCTGTGCTAAACTATACTCTCTTTTGTCTACCTCTGCTGGCTGTTGAAACCAAATTAGCATCTGGTGTTTAGCTACATCAAAATTTTCATGCTTTTTAAAATGTAGAAGCTACTCTCGTTCTTCTCCCAGCATCCATTCATGAGCAAATGTATCAATTTTCTAGTTTTGAGAGGTTCCTGTGTTGGTCCTGTCAGGGTTTTGGATAGATATGGGACTGCCACCTTCATCTGAAAATATTAAGATTTTTGCTTCTGCTCCAAGTGCCCTCTCTTCCCATGAGTCACACCATCTTTGCCCCACGTGTCACCATACTTACTTAAAACTAAGGCAAAGTTTTCATTTCGTTTTTGGCCCATGCTTAGGTTATCTTAAACCCCCACACCCAATCTTTACTGCATAGCAGCCTCAAATTCCTCTTTGTGCTCTCTATTTGTTTATATGACTAAAGAACATTTTACAATGTGTTTCTAATTTCCTTTGCAAGGTCTAACACAGTCCAGCTTTTGGCAGATCTCACTTTCTCCCCACACTTTCTGACCTGCAAGATGTAGTTTTCCATGGTAGTCAGACCCTTTTTTTCCATTTCTTGCAGGCTCTTTGCCTACTCCTCATACCCTTTTCCAGGTGGATTGTCATCAGTTGGTTCTGGAGTTCTTCCCTGTGAGTTTTTCTCCTTCCTGAAATGCAGACTCAATTAACATGTATCTTTGACTTCAGGAATCTCCTTTGCAGTCAGGTATCCAAGTTCCTGAGTTCAGTGACTTCACTGCTTTGAGATTAAAAAAAGCCGAACATGAAAGCACAGAAAAACGTAGATTTGTTTATATTTCCATTTAGTTTAATCAAAATCCTCCATGATATTTTCTACAGCTACCTCTTGTGTAACATCCTCAAATGTTTAAATTGGCACTACCTCCTGCGGGCTCAGTAAACATTTTGTTGAAAAAAAAAAGTCTACCAGCAGTCCAGATTCGGGAACATCTGAGCTCTGTCGTCAGCCATAGCCTCAGTTTTATCACTGATATCATTCTGCTCTGGTCTATCTCTTGGAAGAGGAGGTTTCCCACAGGTCCTGTTGACTGTGTAATACTATTTCACTGTTTCACAGCCACAGTCAGATTTTATCTAGAGGATCTTTAGTGGATCTGTGCTACTGCTGTAATAACATGTAGTTTTACAGTGTTCTTCAGGAAGGCTGTGGACCTTGATTGATTTTATTGTATGATGCTTTTCCTTCTTTATACGGTATCACATCAATAGTGTACAGTGCTGCCCTGTCACCCCCATCTGTCCTGAATGCTGCCTTCCTCTCACTGCCTGTGCTCCAGTCAGAAGGGACATCCCACCATGTTTCTGTCAGCCCTGTAAATGCCTGGTGGTAGGTCCTATACCAGAAGAATTAGCTCCTACATCTCACTGCATGGGCTCGTTACGCAGTGTCCAAGCAACCAGCTCTTGCACCCTGACCTTTCTCAATCTCCTAGCAAGCAAAGTTGCTCCACTGCCTTTTGCTTACCTGGCCACCCAACTTGTGAATAAAACTTTGTGTTTTCTCCTTGCTTTGCAGATTCCTATCTTTGCTATGCTGTAGTTTTTTTTTTTTTCCCTTCTTCCTCGCTTATTCCATTTTGCTTTTCCTAGTATTAACCTAGGGTGAGATAACTTGAGTCTGTTCCAGCCTTAACCCCAGCACTTTGATACTCCATACACAAATGCAGTTCAGCCACTGAAGACAATTTTCCTCCTGTGAAAGCTTTCCAGTAATTGCATGTGCTGAAACCATCCTTTCTAGCTCTGTCCTTGAGCTATTTGTTGGTTTTGTTACCTGACACGCTTTTGCCTTTTCTTGCTAAGAACTCTGAGACTTGCGCTGCAGATCACTTAAGCGCTCACCTCTTTAGCAGAGAGAAGAAGTCACTTCACAAAAACATCACTGATGGATTTCCGCCCACCCAGTTTTCTCCTGTAGCAAAAATGCACGTACATATAGTTTTCACCACAGCACCAAACAAATTAAAAAAAAAAAAAGATTCAACAAAAAGATGCAAATTAAAACCAGTTTTTTTCATTCTTCAAAATACTTTTTTTTCTGTATTTCTGAAGCTTTGCACATGCAAACCTGTGTAGCTCCTTTGTGTTACTGATAGCTTCCCACCTGACAAACTACATCAAAGGAGCTGTTCCCTTGTATGGTTGTTAATGTGACATATACTCTTAAAATGTTAAAGAGATGAAACTTATACTTTAAATGTCTGCCTAAAATGGCATGTGCTTCATTAAATATATATTCGGAAATGAGGAGGTTGCTCTAAATGAGTATATATTGTCAAATATTTAAGATAGAATCAATACAGTCCGTCTTCCTAAGTTTCATATTAAGCAATAAAAAATATTAAATGAACAGTTTGTAGTACAGTTTCCTACACAAGGCTTTCCAAGAGTCAGCACTTAGTGCCTTCTTTGATACACGTACATTAATTTAATATGTATGCTTTGCCTAAGAACATGAATAAGTCATTCCTTTTAATGTTTTCATTTGCATGTTTAATTTGAGTATGGGAATCAGTGGAAACGCACTTAAATGCTTATGCTAGTTTATTCACTTTGTTTGGAAAATTGGTGCGTGCAGCATGGGCGAGAAAGAAGTAATCTAGTTAGCAGCAGAGTTGATGGGAAAGTAGGTTATAATTTACTCACACGTTGCCTGTGTAGTGGACAAGCGGTCAAATCTGCAGGGAAATCAGTATTTTCTAATGCATTAGAATGGGATTAAAAAAGGATGTCAATATGATCAGAACCAGTTCCTATAAAAATGTAAGTTAATTAACTACATTTCCTAAGTTATGTGTTTCCCAGGCCAACCCTGCTGTAAGGACTATCGTGCCTGCTTCCATCCGAGTTCAGAGAAATCACACCATTCATGGTTGAGCCTCGTGAACCGAGGCTTTCATGAGCATCTGTGAGCATTTTGACTTCTACTTACAAGATCATGAGGTTTTTTGCCGTAGTTCTTTGGAAGTGCCCACTCTACGGGAACTTCAGGATTTCTTTAGACACTAGTTCAAGAAGCTACAGAATTTTTATAGCAATTTCTGTAGAACGTTTCTGGAATTGGTATTTTTGAACAAGCCTGTTATAACAGGTTGTGTCAGAAGAAGGATATTACTTCTTAAATTATAAAAAATGATCAGAAATCATAAGGAAGGCCTGTCTTGTTTTATGATATACCAAGAAGGTTTGTGGATGTGCTGATTATGGGAAAAGGAAGGGAGAGGATGCTATTATTTGTGTGGCAGCATCTGAGGGATGTTTTAATGCATTTTTCCCGAAGAGATTCATGGAGCTCTTACAGCCCTGTCCAGGTCCCCATCTCAGCCCAAAAACCCACACTGGACCCAAGAAGGATCCTTCAGAATTTTAGCTACTTTTTTCATTGCTTGTAGCTGCTTTACAAAGAAATGCCCCAGAGATCTGACATCCCCATGCCTGCATTTTTGCAAGTTATTTCTACAGCAGCCAGAGAAGCCACCCCATGTACCATGGGGTGCCATGCCCCATCGTGTCTGAGCCAAAGAGGTGACAGGCAACAGGAAGGAACAAAGTTAGGGAAAACCAGAAGGTCTCACTCGATTTTAGGCTGTGTACTTCCAGATGGGTTTGCACATTTGTTTCATGCCTGCTTGACAGTTAAAATGGATCCACACTTTGTAGATGTCCCTGAAGAAGCGAATGTTGAGCAGAGATGTAAATGCTACATAGGAAAAGGCTTCCTTTTGATCTTCTTTCTTGTTTAATCAATGAGTTCAGTGATGTAGAACTAGTTATGTACCACCAAATTTGTGGGTCTTAAGTCTCTTTATTACAACAAAACAGCGCCAAATGCTTATATGTTCCATATTACATTACATAGCAAAGCACAATTTCCATATGACCGGGAAAATCTATAAAAGCTTGGGGTGTTTTTGTTCTGCTGGACACATGATCCCCATTATTGCAAAGTAAAGGGTGATTTACTGCATAACATTGAACTTTCTCCTCTTTTGGAAGCCAATGCTCCTGCTATTATACTAGTTATGTCTAATTTGCTGAAGAGACAATTGCAGAATCCCAGCTCATCTGCTTTCTGCTACTTGTTAAACAATGTTTCACACTGCAGAAGAACTCAGGCTGGGTCTTGTCTTGCCTTTTCCCCCATAAATAAACATACAGAAATAAGGGAACAAAATCAACAACACTTTTACTGAGACCACACTGTAAAATAGCACATAACAAATAGCATTTTCCTGTGAAGTCCAAAATGCCTGGAATACAATTCAGTCTGAAGTGAGAAGCTGGAGGTCGTGTTTGACGGCACTGGAAAGGTGTCATTATAACAGTGGGTCACTGGTGTGAGGGGACTAAGTGAGCACCACGTATAGACAAGTGCCAGAATGACTTTCAGATACTGCAGAACGGCTCTGCCCCTCCTGCTGATATTCTCCCAGGTCTCTGGGTCTCTGCAGCCCAGCTGCAGGTCACCTCAAAACGCCAAGAAATGGTACAGATCCCCTCCACACCCTGCAGTTTCCGCTGCCGAAGGGCTCTTCTGTCTCGGACCTGCAAATGTTCAAACTTTGTATGTGCTCCACCAGCTACACCACACAACCAAATATCAAGTGTTTCACACTCTGCCTCAGGACTTGGTTACTGCTCAAGACCCGACTCACGTGTTACACAGCGAGAAATCTGTCACTGGTGAGCAGGGACTGTGCTCTTGTCACTCGCCTGTTAATGCATCCAGGTGTCTACAGTCCCTCCTGGACTGCGTTACCTTCTGACAGTATGGAAAGAGCTACTTCTCAGCCCCAATTCTACATGCTTTGGCAGGCAAAAGCCAATCAAAGCATTGGAACTTGTTAGCCAGAGTAGGGTGCATTTCTCTTTGTTTTTAACCAGCTAAAACTGCGAAGGGAGATTCCTCCCGGGCTTAGGTGGCTCTTTTATGATGGGGCAAATGCTCCCTCTGGAGGTGCTGGTCTCTGGAGCGCACGCAGAGGCAGCCCGGGACACGCATGCTCTGCTACTTGCAGAAGTCACCAGAAGTTCCCAGAAAATCCCAGAAATTATCTAAGTGGGGAAGATGACCAGGAAAGGAGGGGAAAGGCTGGGGTTTCCAAACCCACCGGCCAGTTTTGGTCGCAAAATATACAGTGGCAGAGACCTCAAAGCTGTGCAAGTCGCTCTAACAAGCCCCTGCCTGTAGTCCTTCGGCATGGGAAGGAGATATGGGAGGTGGTTGTGATCAGAGGGAATGGAGATTAAAGACCCAAAGCTGCGGGAAGCTGAGTTTTGCCTGCACCGTTGCTTGCAGAACATCTGTCAAAGATGAGGCCAGCCCACAGGTGCTTCAGGCAGGTCCAGTGGGGGTCCTTCTCCCTGTGTATCACACCTTCTGCCCAGCAGATTCGTGCTGGATACAGTGAATTACAACACATCTCTCCCAGTTCTGTCGTGAATTTACCCATCTTACTATGGGTGCACAGAATCCCAGGTGTATGGAAAATCAGCCTGTTGATTTTTGCACCATCAGAGGTGAAAAGCTTGGCTGAAAAGCCAAGCCAAATTTTGCCCAATGTTAATATGGGACAGAAAGATCATAAGCACATCGGGCATGTCTGTGTCTGTACTTGTGTGGCCAGACACTTCATAACCAAGAAAGTATATGTCGTGCCGAGCGGATTTGAAAGAGAAATTTATCCTAACAAACCCAGCATTTAAAGACAGAGAGAAATAAATAAGATGAAAGTGTGTTTTTACCCGCTACAGCTCTGTTGTGGTTTACAAAATTAGCCTAAAGCACTTTCCAAAATTATTTTCAACACTCCTGAATACTTGCAAATTATTTGTTTCGGTTGGTTTGGGGTTGTTTGGGTTTTTTACTTTAGACCAAAAAAAACCAAACATTCTTTCTTTTGGATTTTCTGAAATAAAAAAATAAGAGCTATGGTGCATCTTTCTGCTTAGTAGTGCATGACATTGTGGGCTACGGTTCTCCCTCTTCCTGCAAGCTGCCTGTTCTTTCACTGGCGGGGATGATGGAGACCAACTAGCCCATGCAGTGTCACTCTTCAGGTCATCCAGAGAGGTTGTGGCAGCATCTAGCACAACAGAAGAGTAAAATCATGGCTATTTCCAATGTAAATTCTCTACCTCTGGAGAAGAAAGATAAAACCTGTGTAAAACTGCCTTTGGTTTGCTATAAATCACTGTAGTGCTTGTGATTGCACAGAAAAGTCAGTGCATTACTTTTGGCTATTCTTTTATCACAAGTTTGTCTGCTTTCTGATTATTGGAACTGGCTTTTACCCTATCTGCACTTTTTTCTAGCTGTGTCTGTAGCCATCAGCCATCAGCCTGTCACCCACAGTACTGGCCTGTCTGGCAGAGACAGTAGGACAGAGCTCATAATTAAACCTGGGAACAATTACATCTGTAAGAGGATCCATAATAAACATTCTAGTGACCATGTTGGTCCTCTTAATCCATCATCAGCAAGAGTATTTGATTATTTATTTTATAGGTGCCTGTATATTGGTTATTATTATATACCTATCAATATTATTATCAATATTCATCTATCTATGTTATATATTTCTATATTTGCTCCTTTGGGGGAGTTTAAAAGGTCTGTGTTAAAGATGCATCAAAGCAGGCAGCTGGGCCAGGAGCAAACAGCAACCTGAAAGTCTCTCAGGACTGGCCCACAGAAACCAAAGCATGGCTTGTCCCCATGCACAAGGGCTTTGCCACCAGCTCAAACAAAGCAGCCCAGAGAGTCACCGACCAAGGTGGCAACGGGAGAAAGCTCTGGGTCAGAAACATCTTTGAAGCTGAGAACTCTGGGCATTATTTTCCTGCCTCGCCAATTCGCCTTTGTTGCAGAAGAGGAAGGGAAATGCGTTGGTTGCTTTTGAGATAGGGGATTCAGGCAGAGGGATATTAAGGCTGGTTTTAGCCTGGGTTTTATTATTGATTTGGAGATGTCTGGGTGCACAGCGCTGGTTTTTGTGCAGACCAGTCCATGGTGGGCTCCTTCATGGCTGCTCCGTGCCGGCAGTTATCCCTTTACCTGGGGTTAACACCATCCGCTCTTAGTTTTTGTTATTCCCAGCATAAGGATATTTGTCAGGAGATAAGTTGGTCTTTTTATAGTCAGGCCTGGAGTTTCCATGGTGAAATTAGCCAACAGGAGTTTCCTCTGCAAAGCAGAGCATATCCTTTACTGGCAAAAACACGGTACTCCCTTGGTTGTAAGGAAGTGTCATTGTCTGAGATCTATTCTGGTTTCTAAAGGCTCTGTATCCTCAAAAAAATATTTTTAACCTGAAAGGAATATTTATACTGTCCAGTGAGAGCAGTTCGTCAAGTTATTTTTAGTTCTGCTTGTGTTTTTGCTTTATCTGTACATCACTTTTCCCATATTGATCTTTTTTCACAAACATTTAATAGAAAATGAAAGCAAAGGTAATAGATTAAAGTGATTCCTGGAATTGATCCACTGATGGGGCCAAAGTAACACCGGGGATTAATTTGATCTGCCACAGTCAATGTGTATCCTAACCAACAGGAATGTTCTCAAGACAGTATTTTCTAAAAATTTCAAAAGCCTTTGAAAATGCCCAGAGCCAGAGGGTGGGCTGGACCCTGGCTCTTAATACCAGGCATCAAGCAGAAAACCACATCTTGTCCCTTGGATATTCAATGTGCCAGGCCAGAAAATGAAAAATCATCTTATTTTAAACTAGCCACCTTGAAGCAGGAATTAATAAAAAGCTGATTATGAAACCATATGCAAAAGCTCTGGTGTTGGCAGAGAGCTCAGTTCGTGGGCTGACCCTGATCTCGCCCGCGGTGGGTGAGGACCAGCCCCATGAAAACCCACAGGGTTACGACACTGTGAGCCTGGTGTGAGACCACAGTCACAACCAAAAGGCATCAGGGGATTATACATGTAATAAGTTAAAGAAATTTGTTTATTTTTTTTTCCCTTAGGCCTGGTTATCTTAATAAATTGGCATTTTGCTGATGCTGAGTATTTAAGGCCATGCTTTTTTTCACCACCTGCTGAAGTCGGCATGACTGAAATGCCCGTATTTCGATGTTTTGCAGAATCGAGGCCTGACAGCGCTCGTCTGCTCCAGCATCCTCGTCTGTCTTTCCTTGATTCTTCCCCGAGGGAGCAAAGTGACTGTGATAGATGTATTTTACATTGCTAACAGTCGGTTCGAGCTACCTGCTACCCCCTGACAGAACAGCTCTGATTCTACCACAGAATAATGAGAATTAATGACTCATCGGCTAATTACACTTTCATTGTGTAATCTGAGCTTATTTTCTGCAGGAACTGAGCACCCTTGACTCTTACTGATAGCAAGGTGTGAAGCACCCTTGAAAATGAGAGTACGGGATATTAGCACCAGCGCAAAAACGTGCTGGAGCCATGGCACGTTGGTCTCATCTGCATTGCTGAGGTGGCCAGGGCAGATCTGCCTTCTACAAAGGGAGGTTTGCTACTGGCAGTTCAGAATTATCCCTCTAAAATACATCCATGGTTGTGACAAATATCTTTTGACATTTTTATTTGAACATAAAATATGAAAGGAAGGTTTAGATAAAATCATTCAGGTTGGAAATCCCAAACATTCTGTTCAAAACATATGGATAATGTATCTTTACTCCTTTTAAAACAAACGATTCACCTGAACAAAAATGTTTGCGATATAGAATATGATCTTGAATTTGTGTATCTACATTAATCAAAAACTTTGGGCTAAAAAGCATCAAACCCCAACTTTTCATCAAACACAATAGATAAATATAGTAGAGGCATGGAGATGCTTCCAGAAAGAGACACAGAAAACTCTCCCATGGCAAGCTGTGGAAATGGGCTCCAACCTTACCTAACACTGTGAACCCAAACGCCAAATCCAAACCAGGACACCGGATTTTGGGTTTGATTTGAACTCTGAGGCTTAACATCCTGGTTCCCGTGTGCAATATTAATGATAGCATTGAGCAGTGGGATGGTTTTATTGTCACTTTAGGGTCTTTTATGTGACTTTAGGGTCACCTTGCTCCCAGAAGACAAAACTATGAGTAACAGCAGGTTGTTCCAAATAAGCGCCATATAAAAAAAAATACTGATGCTGTGCATTTTGCTTAATGTTTTTGTTAGTTTTACATATATTTGAAGGTCCATGGTGTGTAAAGGGATGAAGAGAAAAGGCATGGGGCCGGAGGATGCCAGCAGCAGCGCTCCCAGCCTCCGCTGTCCCTCGCTGTCACCCGCAGTAACTCATTTCACCTCTCTCCTTCAGCTTCTTCAAAATAATTACCCTTAGCCCCCAGGGGTGTTGAAACAGATTAGTTAACTAGGGTTTGTAGAGACCTTTGAAGATGTCAAGCACTGTAAATGCTGCTTATTATGAATGTATATTATTGCACACTGTATGCACAGTCAGATTACGGAGTATTTGATATTGTGTAATTGGAGAGGAAAAAGAAACAAGGAACATCTTTAGGGAGCTTGACCTGTATGTATTTCTAAACACAGTTCTTTCCCCATCTCAATACTCCATTTAAATACCTTTCCCAAGACCCTAATAATTTGCTGCGAAGTTATCAGATATACCTATACAAACCTCTAAGAAAAGGTATAATTTGGAATTTAATATTTCCATTAATTCCTTAGCTTCATAACTGCAGTAGCAACAGCTGCCAAAAACCATAGTAACTTTTAGCCAAAATCAGTTAGTTTTCACTTTCAGCTGTTGTCGGTTTCTTAATCCAGCTGTCGGTGTGGCCACACAGGTGCTAGTCCCAGGGTGAAATAGGAATGAATATACCCCAGTGGGGCTCAGGGCTCAGCTCAGGGCTTTGAATTTGATGATATTTATCCTCACAGCATCCTTGGGATAAAAGAAAGTGTGGTTATCATTAACCGAATAAATGGGTCTGCTCGTAAAGTATCACCACTACAGATAAAAGTGGTAGAAATTTGTTTTGGTGGCTTCAGTCTGTTTGGAAGTCGCCTGATTCCTTCAGTAGTGATGGCAACAAACAATTTCTTTCCTCTCTGATCAGCATCATTTGAAAATCCTTCTAACCTTCCCTCTCTTCGCTCTGTCTATTAAGCAAACCTTGCCCAAGCACTGCAGTCTCTCTCTGAACGCAGAGATTTCCTTCCCCTGAACAATTTCACTTTTCCTTCTTTTTCTAACACCTTTTAGACATGAAGCAGAACAGACCAAAAAGTGTTCCCACCCCAAAACATACACCATTTTCCACGTGACAGCTCAGCCTTCTTTCACTCGTGTGAAAAAAGTTAACTCGTTCATAATCCTTAAAATATAATTTATAATATTTGTGAATTATTGTTTATGATTATGCATCATAAAACAGTGTGACATTATAAATGGTTGTTAGGATTTTTTTTTGACTGTTATAAACAGAATAAATGTGAATTTACTCTATATAAGAGTTTATTAGAAATTATAAGCTATTATAAATCTGGTATCTGATGACACCATAACAGAGACAAAACTTTCAGATTTGCTGTCACCCACATTGTGATGTTTTTGATCTCAGTTATACAGTGTCCAAGCTGATACCAGCCCACTCGTACTGAAACCATAACAAGACCTTCCACATCTCTTCTGCTGCAAACCAAGGGCAACGGGGCCCACATGCTTTAGAGAGCTGTGCTGCATCTCTGCCTTCACTCACACCTTGCTGGGAGTCATTCCTTCAGTGTGAACTTCATGTGCACCACTTGGATAAATTACACTTTTTAATTTGCTCTGATACCTTCTGCAGGTGTTTGGCCATATCTTCTCCATTTCCTCTCCTTGGCCTGCAGAAGAACTCAGTTTGTTGCCATCAAGAATATTTTAGCACTTGAAAAGTAAGCCTGAGGTGGCTGATCTGGTGGCGCAGTGGCTGATTTTCCCCCTGAGCAGTTTCCCCTTGCCAGAATGATGCTCCCAAATGGGGAAGCTCCCACAGGTAACGCTGTATGCCCCGTGCCCCCTTCCCATCCCTGGTAAGTCTGATGGGAGCATGTTTCAACAAAATGGTAGGTTAGAGGCTGGGCACCTTGGAGGACACCTGAGTCATGGTTGAAGGTGTATTTCTGCCAAACCCAAGAGTTCCCAGCTTTCACCTCCAGCATCTGATGTTGGGTTGGTAGGAGCCGGGTAAGGAACAGCCCTTGCTGGGCATTGCTGCCCACACTGAGGATCTGCTCCCCAACACAAGCTGAAAAGTAAAAACCAGCAGCTCATTAGAAACAAGACTATGGACACATTATTAAAGATGGGGGAAATGTTCTGCTTGAATGGAGATGATTTTCTGTGCCAAACCTCCACGTACTTACAAGCTTTTCCTGTCTATTCAGCTTTTTTTCCCTTCCCCTGGCATTTCTGCACCAGGTGGTGCCCAAACTTGAGAAGGCTGGATTGTTCAGGTAGGCTGCCTTTCCAACAAGGAAATTGCGATTCACAGTAAAATCAGTTAGCAAAGCCGAAATATTCCAGTTTGCTGGCACACTGAGAGCTGCAGATCCCATGCAGGAAGGCACCTGTGATCTCCGGCTGATAGTCCACGTCCTGCGAGAAGGGGCAGGCGCACAGGAGGACGTTGGTCCTCAAGATACAACTCAACTACAAAATGATTTTACTCTTGCTGTGTCTCTTCAGCACATTCCCGGTTTAACTCCCTAGAGGCCAGAGAGGAAAACATATGTGAGTGTTGATGAGTGTAATTTTGCTTATCCCAGATACAAATTATTTATAAAGCACAAAGATAACTGGATTATTCCCCTCTTCCTTCTTTGTGATGCTCAGTCTCTCAGAGAGTAGTTTTGTTAAGAAGAATCCTTTCTGCTTGTCTCCAGAGGAGTCAGGGTGCCCAAATAAATAAGCCACTATGAAAAACACAGGTATAATAGAAATAAGAGAGGAAATTACCATCTTACAGCACGCTGCCCCTCTCTCTTCCAGGGCTAGATTCTTCTCTATGTGGTGTTTTTAGTGCTACCGCACCCAGATATTTAAATGTCCCGAGTGACAACATTTCTGCTTTTTGCCCCCCGAGATATTACTGTATGAAGGAAATCTCATTCCCCAAATAGGGAATCAAACCACCTTGCTTTTAAAATCTGCCTAATTGCAGTATTTCCACTGGAATATAGGATGTGAGACTAAAAAGAAGGCCTTTTGGCTCCTTAAGTTGGTTCTGTTGAAAACAACCATTCATTCATATATTTTTAAAGCTTCATCTTAAAACTAGTCATCTTGTGTGTCCCTTACCCCCAAATGTTTCTCATAAAAATGGTTTCATTACTCAAACTATACAGAGGGGGCTTGTATCGTTCTTAAAGGTATGGTGGGTGCAAAGAGTCCTGAAAGATTTCACTCTGAAATATCTGGTCTGGGTCAAAATTTCCATGAACTGTTGGTGATTTCAATTTATTGTTCAGGAGGTACCACCCACGGTATATTTTGGTCTGACAGTGTCTGGTGTATAAGGAAACTCAGAGCACAGCATTATCCCCCCGACCTTTCACTATGGCAGGACCCACGCAATGGTGGCAGTTCTCATAATGCATTTCATGGGAGTGAAATAAATTTTTGTTCTTTCTGCCTGTCCCACACCTCCTTCCAGTCAGTGACACTGAAAAGGAGAAGAGAAAATAACCAAGCACAAGCTAAGGGAAAGATGTAGATGGTTTAGACGGAAAAGCAGTTGATGTTCTCCTACGTGTTTTCTTCTCCTTGCTCTTGCCTGATTAGCTCAAGGCTTACTGGGTTTTTATCTCATCTCAGCCTCTGAGCTGGACGTGCTCCGAGTTACATGACAGAGTTACTGGTGTGGCCGGTGCCTCTCAGTCACTGCGTTTCTTGAAGCTAAAGAAAAGCAGCAACAGCATTTCCCCTCCCTGCGGGAAGCTGAGCTCTTGAAAGACGGGGCTGGTAGAGGGCTAAGGGCAGTGAAGGGTGGAAGATAATTTCAGCAGGAAAACAAACTATTTGAATGTTTGTAGACCTAAATTAAGGTCTTAAGCTGATGAGATTGTTATGGTGGTGAATTCATTAGAATTTGCATATAAAATTTTTTGCATATAAACAATAACACTTTGTGTATTCAGATATGGGATTTATAGATTTAGATACTGTCTACTATGTGTACTACTACTACGTAGACTTCTTGTAAGTTTTCACTGAAAGCAAAAATTAAGCTTCTGGTGTGCCTTCACCTTCACTTCCATACCTTTTGCTACTTGGATGAGTATCAGCATACGCTTCTAAATTTCAAGGAGAACACAGAAATCATCATTGCTGTGGAGATCACAAAGTCACAAGCCCCGTAGAAATTACAAGATGTGCTGCCCTGAGTTGAAACCTGTGGGAAAATGATCAATAACCAATGAGAAGATTGGATGAAGGCAACTTGCACCTGATGAGCTAATGAAGTTATCCCGGTGAAAGGACTCCTCTTGCTCTACAGCAGTTCAAGTAGTTCATACACCAGCCAGCAGACCTTCATCTCCCAGTGACATTCAACCCTCCTCAAGTGGTGGCACCCGACATAACAAGGGGACAGACTGCCACTTGGGAGGGTTGGACTGGACAGAAGGAAACCTCTTTTTCAAGGAGGGTAGCACAGAGTTGGGACAGGCGTCTAGATATGGATGAGTCTCTGTGCTTGGAGGTTTCCAGCTCAGCTAGGGAAGGTGGTGGCTGGCTGTCTCTACCACTTTGAGCAGCAAGTTGGAGTAGAGACCCCCTCTAAACCAACCCACCATGACAGAGTAATTCTGCAAAATCACACAGAGTTTAGGGAATGTCTTTAGGAAATCTCAGGTCAGTTCAGACCAAGGTTTTCTTGAAGCAACTGCAAAAACTAAAGCTTGAGGCTCATACCCCAAGTCTCCAGATCAAACCACAGAAGTAGGCAATCTTAGCTGGCTTTCCAGCCAGCGCATCCGACTCCAGAGAAGGAGACAAGGCAAGCAAATGCCTCAGTGGCAGATGGATCTTGGTCCAGAGACGTTGTCTTGCAACCCTTCCTCAAGGAAGAGGAAACAGTACCACACACAAGAGCTTGCCTCTCCAGGGCCCTTTGACTATACATCCTCAGTCAACCTTTGGTCACCCCTGCAGCATCAGAATTTCCTAACTATATTCTCCATTGCTTTGTAATCTTCAAAGCAGACAGCATTCCCTCAGGAACAGAACCTGATTTCTTTATGTCAAGGGCTTGGCAGTGAAGGCTATGCTTGGACAAAGCCCTTACAGAAGGCAAGAGCTGCACTAAGGACTTGTCCATGTGCAATGGTTGCACCATCTTCTTTTCTGAACCGTCAAATCAAAACATCAGAAATACTGAAAGGCAGTCAAATACAAACCCTGAAAAGAGGATTTTGGTTGTGAAATCAGTACCTAAGTGTGGGAAGGGAGAAGCCATCATCTTAATTGCCCTCTTAACCTTCTCCTAAAACATTTTGTTCCCTTTTTGTTTCCTCCTTCTGTTCCACGTAAGCAGTGTTTAACATCATTTACACTCTGTGTGCTATGTCTGTCACATGAGGGTGAACTTCCCGCTGAACTTATATCCACTATTCCTATTAAGAAAACATGCTTGAGCCCAACGCTGAAAGTTGCTGAACATCTCTTCAGTGCTGCAAAACCTCAGCTTTCATTTACTTCAAGATAAGTGGCTGACACACTGCTCACTGTAGGATGTTCTCCTGCTGGGTCTATGCAAAGAAGAGCTCAGGTAATTATTGAAATCTTAATTTCAGCTGTCAGTAATCATTTCAGTTCTGCCTGTCAAAGACGGTTGGAGCCACATCTCTGTCAGCAGGCTTTGGGCTCTGGATAGCTTAGCATTTAAAGTCATCTGATGCACAAAACCAACATTTTTGCAATTCTGGTGCTTTAGAAACAGACATGGCATTTGGCCACTCATTCATTGCATGCATTGATTGCAACTTTAGACTGCAGTCAAACTGCGCTTTTGTGAACCACACTAGTTATCTCCAAGGAGTAGATGCTGGAGCACTGGGAGGCAGCAGATGCTCTCCTTACACTTGGTACCCAAGTCCTGTCCTTCCCATGCACCGTTTCTCTTTGTGCTCTTCTCCTTCCAAAATGCTTACAGTTGACCATTGAAGAACAAGAAGACATCTATGCATTTAATGTTTGGGAGCAAGCAGTCCGCAGCCGTTGTCTGTTGGGGATCCAGGCCCTTCCACACTGATGGCCAAGGCAGCATGGGGAAGAGGGGCTGAGTTTTGATATTGAATACCCTCAGGACCGCCAATGAGCTAGGTGTTTGTGCCGATGGGCTACAGAGATGCTGATGGGAAACAAAGACGTCCTGGTACCCTCTGGGAGAGAATGTCAGCAATTCCCTCATATTTGATAGCTGCCCCAAGTGCATAGATCAAAAGAGGCATTTTTAAATCATCTCACCTGTTTTAAAAAATGTAGGTATGTCCCGACCTTCTTCAACTAATTTATTTCATTTTGATCATTCCTTCATCTTTGTTTTAAAGATAATATCCTAAATTTCTCAAGCACATAGTTTCGCCAATTTCTCCCTTCCTCCAGAGTCCCTGCTTTCACAAGAAAACATTTTTGTTATGCTAAAATCTAAATTACATTCCAGCCTCGAGGTTAGTTGTCTCTAATGGTGTAGCTACATGCTTTGTTTGTTTTTATAACTGAGAGCATGTCACTAATACCCGTGGTCCCATATTTACAGCCCAGCCCACAGGTGGTTGCATCAGTGGGGAAATTCCCGTGCTGAGGGGGTAGCAGTGGGCTGGGCGAGCGACGGGAACTCTGCATGTCAGCCTGGCCAGGACCAAAATGTTTATTCAACTACACAGTCATTTCAAGATGAAGGTAGACCGATAGATATATTCTATATATACTTACAATTATCTTGCACTGAAGCAAATATTAATATAAATTTCTGATCCACTTAAAGCTACACAACTGTGTTATATTTGATTAATACAAAAGACATCCTAGTTTTTACTTTGGTTACAACATTAAATTCAGGCAGCAGAACCACCATTTGTGAAAGAGGGGCTTTGTTTATTCCTAACATCCCCCTGGCTGAGCCAGCAGCCTCTATGCACCCATAAAGAATCCCATATAGCTCTGCATAAAGCAGTCCTCAGTTTCACAGAAATGTATCAGTCTGAAACTCAATGGTGTATAACCTAATCTTTTATTATTATTTACATTTTTATAGCACACATATACAGATAATATGCATTGAGGTATTCAGAGTAAATAATACACTTTGAAATCTTAGTGAAAAAAAACACCACAAAAGAGTCTGGTTAGCAAATACTACCTAGGCATTCAAATCTTAATTATATTCTTAGTCAATTCAGATTTACATTTAAATTACAAATTACATTTTGCTAGCATTAATTTACAATGCTACTTAAAAAATACATATTCCGTGGTACATGAATAATAATTCAAAGCAGTCAGATCTTGTTGGATTGCTATGATCTCTTGATAGTGGGTGCTGAATATTAATATTTCTAGAAAGTTTTCTCCATTTGAATATAACATTTCCTAATGTATAAGCCCTGCACATTTGAATTCAGCCAACCGTCCGCAGTGCAGCCAGTTGCCATAGGATTTACAGAATGAGCTGCCTGCACATGCATTTTTTAGAAGACTGCAGCATAGCTACGCGGAAAAATGCTCTAAATTGTGTACACGCATTACTGGGCAGAACAAGGAGCTTTCTATGAACAACTTCACTCTGTGGCCATGTAAAATGTCACCAACTGAGTAGGATCCATTGACATCAGTGTGTGGTTGGGAGGCTTTCGAGGAAGGCTGGGAAGTGAGCCAGAGAGTTCATCGGGGCCCCAGAGCGGGATGGTCTCTCCTCTGCTCCCCAGGATGAAGGTTTTGCTTCCATGGGGCTGTGCCGGGTGTTTGCCCTCTTCCACCCATAGCTCATGGTCTCCTGTTGGCTATTTCCATAAATCCCAGAGAAGCTGAGTTTTTAAAACCACCTTTAATTAACCCCATTCCAGTGCAGTGACAGGAATCTTCCTTTGGGTAAAAAAACCAAAACTGGACACATCCTTCTTATTGCAAACTCCTGTGGCATAGCTATGTGCTAGTACAGCTGTGCTGCCCCCAGCAAAGGCCAATTCTGGCAATTACGTTGCTCAGAGCCAGGATTGTTCTCATTATTTCACCTGCAGATGATGCCCTTTAGCTCACAAGACCAAGTGTAGCTCAAGTCAGTTGGAACGGGAGGTAGGCAGGGTTGTACAGCATTAAATTCTGGTTTAAGAAAACTTCAGTCTTGAGATTCAGAAACATTGAAGAGACAACCTCCAAAAAAAAAAAAAAAAGAAATAAAAGAAAAAACATCCATGCTCTTCTGTAAGGGAAAATGGAAAGAGGTTGTGAAAACAAAGCGCAAAATAAAGCAGAAACATAGTCACACTCACTTACTCACAAACAACTGTAATGACAAATGACTAATAGGCATGACTGTTCATAAAGCTGAATTTATCTTTAATATCCTCTCTCGAAAACTTTATAGGAGCATGAGCAATATTATTTCAACTTTATTTTCCCAGAAAGCTTCTTTTTTGATGAGAAAGGAGTTGCCTTGTAAATACTGTAACAAATTCACCTGGATTGTATCTCGCTCAGGTTATTTCATTTCAGCTCCCTGAGACAATTTGCTTTAGAAAGGACTCGTTTGCAGTGTCTGCATTAAAAGCTTCAAGGAAAATGTTCAAAACAGAGGGCCTAGCTACTTTTCAAATCCTTTTCCATCTCAGTATAACTGAAAGAGGAAAATAACTGTTAGCAGTTTTACAAAGAATAACTCAAACAACACATCTTGGAGGAAGTTGGCCAAGAAACTGGCTTCAAAATAAAGCAACGGTGGCTGAAGTGATAGGAAAGGAGGCAGAGTTGGGACTGACCTTTGTTTGGAAACGTCTGATTTCTTGTTACTCCTCATGACAGGGACCTGTCAGGCAGGACATTCTGGGGCACTGAAATCCATGTCCCTCGCAGGGCAGGGAGCAGCTCTGGGAGGAGGGCAAGCACACAGTTCCAGTCTTGCTTTTGCCCAGTTGGCAAAGTCTTTCCAGTAAACACATTGTTGGGCAGCAAAAGGCTCCAATTTAGAGGAAACAAGGAGTATAACTTTGTATATACAAGGTATTGTGCTGTGAATTTACTAAGATGTTTAAATTGGTTAAATCAGACATCTATATAAGTCTTCATTTTTATATTAAGCAACAATTTTTCCAGTCAAAAATTAACAGCTTTCTCTGCAGCATAAGTTATATTAACTTTCAAAGGATATGAGTTGGATTCCCTTGAGCACAATAAACTTTGGAGATGCAGTCCTCAAAATAGAATTACTTTTTCAAGTCTTTCTCAGCTTGTTAAAGCTCTGGTACTGATGGACTACTGCACATGGTCACTACCAGGATGGATGAAGGAGGTTCCAGGATGATTCCAGGATGGGTGAAGGAGGATCTTCTGCTTTTAGTCCCTCTGTGTAACTTGCAATTCTTCCACTTCAGTCTTGCAGTTCAGTCCTGTGAGTAAGGAGCAGGATCTAAGGTTACGCATCTATCACTAACGCAACGGTGCTAATAGCCACAGCATGCAATGCGATACTAATGTGGGGTCAGGGGGAGCTATGGATTAGTGTCCCCATTGTCACTGCTGATTGATGCCGTCACTTCGTTGCCTGGGAATGGGCAATGAACAGCCCCTGCACTCCCCCCTTGTGGTTGCACATCTCTGAGGAGCATGGGGGAAGCTGGGGGTCTGGCCTCGCTGCTCCACTTCGGTGTCCCCAGGCTGTCCTCCACCCTGCCCCACATCAGCAGGAAGCACCCCCTGGCTCCATCCCTCAACCTAACCCTATGTGAGCCCCAGCACCCACAGCCAGCCCAGGCGATGTGGGAGCAAAGATGTCCTCCTTCCTCACACGTGCTTGTGGCCCACTCCTATCCACGTCTGTGCCTTTGCAAACTTCAAGTGTTGACACCTAGTGTGAATGCCACGAAGATTAACCACTTAGACCTCCGTAACATCTGAAGCTGGCACAAGGGCCATACAGATTTTAATAGAAGATCCATAAGAGTGAGTTTCTGCACATTGGAGTTCACCTGAGTCTCATAGGTCTGGACCCAGCAAAGTCCTTTACTTCTTTAGCCACAACCCAGCAGAGACAGAAACATGGCAGGATCTCTTTAGGGTTGGACAGGCTGGTGGAAAACTCATTTACAGCTTCATTTTTCAAATAAAGTACCCTCTTGCAGAGACATGGTCTCAGCATGTCCCCAAACATCAGCTGTACATGGGCTGTCCACCCAGCAACACATCTTCACCTTATGAGCTACATCGTTGTATTCACCTTTTATGATTTCCATCATGTGAAGTTACACTCTTTGGGTAGAGGGGAGGACTTTAGATTGAATATTCATTTGTATGTTTTCCCAGCTTGAGACTGCATGGAAGAGGATAGAAACCATCCCACCAACTACCTTCCCCCTGACATCTTCCCGTGGGCCTCTCTTGGAGGCGTGGGAGCCCAACAAACAGCTCCTGGAGGCTTGATCAGCTCATGTGCAGCAGCGGCCTCACTAAGGCATGTGCATTCATTTTTAAATGTCATTTTTATTCCTCCTACCAGTTGTGCTTTTATTTACTGTTTAATTTGTAGACTTCTTCACTACTCTCCACCGTCACCAGAATACTGGCCTCCAGACGCGCGCCGTTTCCGAACTACATGTTCACAGTTGTGGCATTTCAGCACAGAAAAGGCTTGTTAATGACCAAAATGCATCACATTTGACACCACCCCATTGGTTCACCTCCTGACTAGCCCACGTCTGGCATAGCTGGTACCCTGCCATCCCCCCCCGTCTCCATCCTATTCCCTTGGAGGTGCTTTTTTTTTCGGAGCGCGCACCTGTCTCCAAAGCAACTAACCACTTTTGCTGGGAGCGAAGCTGCTGTTCGCTGCCGCCTACACATCATACCTCCCATCACGGCTGTTCTCCATCACCATAGAAACCGCCCTCCCTCTGCGGTCCCATCCCGGCTGACCTGGTATTTGCTTTATCAATCTGGGCGGTTTATTCCCAGTGCCGATGCCAGCTTCTAATAATAGAAACACCTTGTAGGTTATATATATATATATCCCACGCCAGGACCACGTTACTTCTCTTCTATATGCGTGTGAGTGCGGAGGGGATGGGTTTGGTATTGTTTCTGTCAATTCTAGCAACAAAAAAAATAAGTTTGTATCTTGCCATCGCTTGCCTGAAAATCGCTTGTTTCGTGTTTGGTTTTAACAGCTTAATCCCTCAGGTAGAGACAAGCAGCAGCAGTGACAGCTGAAGGTTATACTGCTTTTTCTTTCTCCCTCTCTAATTTACTTCAAAGCAAGTTAGTTCCTGGGACAGGATAATATTACTTTAAAAAACCTCTCAAGACTTCCAGGAACCTGAGAACGACTCCATTAACCAGTCCAGAGCGGACTTCCCACCAGCATCCCCAGCAGAGCAGCATGGGTGTGTTTTGTCTGCTGGAGACCTGGAGGAGTTCTGGCGTGTGCCACAACTCTCCCCTCACCTCCAAATCCTGGGAGAGCTTCAAATTCAGCCCAGACCCTCCCCATGTAGAGGCAAGAGAGGATGCAGGCAGGTGAGAGTCACTGTCAGAGCCAGCTCGTTCCAAATTTCAGAGGGTGAAAATGGAGTCCCCTCTTTCTTCTTCACAAGGTTTTACACTCTTGAGTGGCACCTACTCAGCATATAGCAACATATGTGCCAGGTGTGGTGGCTGTAATTGCATGTCAGACATTGAAGTCAAATGAACTTATGAAAATTTCATCCCAGCTCTGTCTTCTGTTTCTTCCTGCTAAATTAGTTAGGTTTACATGAGACAGATGGGAAAATATAAGGAAACAAGGAGGCAATATTTGTTGCAGAGCCTTTGTAGTGTGCACTGCTTTCACCCTAGAAAAGTGTCTTTCTGCCCTAATCACATCACCTCTCGTTCTCTCTTTTTATCATAAACTAAACAGGCTGAACTGCTCAGGACATCTTTCCAAGCCTTCAAATAATTTTTCTGGCTCTTGTCTTCATGCCTTCTGAATCTTGAGGATCAATTTCAGCCTTTCAGCCTTAGGGGTCCTTGGTTTAAGATTTTCTCATGCATCCTGTCTCAGTTTGCTAAGTCTCAGTCCGAAGGTTCCCACTTTTCCCATGTCGTCTCCGGGATGAAACGTTTCTCATGAGGATGGGTGAAATTACAGGGCACCGCTGCCTTTTCGAGCCACCACACTGCTCTTCACTCTTCACCTGGTGTGAGTCAGTCCTCCAGGAGCCCTCTTCCTTGAGTGCTCTCCAGCATGATTTGTGTTCGCTTACTGCAACCGCATCTCAGCAGCCTCTGCACCTCCAGGGAGGGATGCAAATCCTTGGCAGCAGGTTTCAGGAATCCTGTTCTGCCGCTGCTGCGTTGAACGGTGTCCCACCCTATATGGAACAAAACTTTCTCATGTAAATACTCACACACACGAGTTTATTATCCGTTTTCTGCAGGCATTTTTCTCTCACACTGAAATGATCACAGGAGCGATGAACAAAATGGCAGGGAGTCCAGCCAAACCCACGTCTCTCTCTAATTCCAACGGGTAGTCAGAGAAATGCTTGGCAGTATTCAGCCAGCTCTATTTTTAATATTGTGTTTACATGTGTAATGACCATGTACACATAATAGCTGTCCCCCTCCCTGCTCCACCCAGCACTTTCCAGTATTGCTCACTATAGCTTCCAGCAGACATGCCTTATGGCCATTCCCGAATTTGCCATGGCATAATCCAGGGAAAGCACCTCGGCCATTATACATGCAAATGCACTAACTATCAAGAATATTATTTTAATAGATTTTTCACAGATAGCTTCTCCTGTTTGTCCCACTCACCATCCCAGAGACCCATTCAGACTGGGATGCAGGGAAGGGGAGACACCAAGAGGGAGGTGGGGATCCAGCAGTCAGCATGTTTTCCTCCACCCATGCTCTGCAAGCCCATTGCAGCTCTGAACTTCGCAGGTGGGCAGCAGAAACAAGGCAGTCACCCAGCCACTACTGGCAGGTGGCTTTGCTGTGAGACAAAACACCTGGAATCACGGCTGGGGTGGCCCAAACCCGAACACAGGGGAGGTGGTCATGGTCAGTCAAAGCTCCCCTTGATTCCTGCCTGCCTGCAGCGGTGGGTGGCAGTCTGTGGCCAGCCAGAACTGCCACTGAAAAGCAGTCAGAGCATCATGACAAGTAGGATTTAGCATTGCTAAGGATGTCTGTGTAAACGACACTTTCCACACCTGTAGCTGCAAACTTTGCTGGGAACGTTATTTGTTAAGCTGCGTTCAGTGCAGGAAATCAGTTTTGGACATCTTAGTAGAAGAAACCATTGACTCTGCTTGCTTCTTAACAAGGTCTCCTGGGATTCAAGCATACAAAGAGTGGCCATTTGGCTCCCCATGGAAGCAGGGGTAGCACAGTACCCATCCTGCTGCAAAGCGCAGGGCCTCATCCCACTGTAAAAAATCAGGATCCTCCCTTATCTTGGATGCTGCCACCAGGGCCAGAGATGTGCAACAGTTCCTCTGAGTTGGGCTGCAGAGGTGGGAAAGGCAGCGGGGACACCCACCCCACTGACCAGGCACATTGCATCAGGCCACTGAGTGTGGGACCCCTGACCTGTGTGTGACCCATACCAATCCTGCATGGCACTTGAACACCATAAACACCCCATTAAAAATATACAGTCATCCATTTTGACTCCAAAGAGGCACATCCTCTGCTGTAACCCATGCTGCTACCCATGCAGTCATGAACACACAGCACCCCAATGCTGCGTTATTATGTGCTACGCTAAGCTGTTGTAACTGAAATCAGTTTTAAGCTCTCGATGCATCATTCATGTCCTTATGTATTATTAACTTGCACTCTAATTACCAGTGCACCAGGCTGAAAGTGAGTAAGCATTGGTGAGAACCTACAGTCAACATTTGTGTTTATTTTTCCCACAAGAGGAGAAATGTCCCAGCCATTTTCCTGAATCAAAAGTTGTGCTTGTGTTTCCTGCTGAGCTGGAATAATACAATGGAAGGATGAAGCAGTGGAGTAGAAAACACTAACCGTTAGCCTGTAGCCATAGGAGAGTTTCTTCATTATCTTCTTGTGCAGTGCCTGGCTGTGGGGACCACTGGCCTGTAGACACGATGGCAACACAGATCAGCCTCAGCCTCACAGCGATGGGAAATGGCACAGGAGGAAGGAGAACAAGTGAACAGCTAAAGTGACCACGCTCCTTCTATTCACCGTGGCCATGGGCTGCTGCCTTCCGCCTGCTGGCCACATGTTTAAATATGATTGCTCTGGGAGGTGATTTCTTTAGAGAATGAATTCCAATTTCCATAACAGATTCAGCCCTTGAGAAGTGTGATGCTTGTCCAGAGCACTGTATAAATAATAGCTGTCTTACTGACCAGTTACACTACACACAGCCCTATTTTATCACCAGATGGCTGATGGAGAATGTGATCCTATTTTTGTCTGTTCTGTGTTGTCCATGAAAAGCCTGTTGTTTGCCCCGTACTCTTCTTTCCAAGTACGTCTTCACAAAAAGAGACATTCTGCAAGTGGGATCGTTCATGTAACCATTGTTAATGGAGAGGAGTAGAGGGTTTGCCAGTCTTTCTGGAAGCAAACCGAAAGAAAGGCAGCATGGCAACTACCTTCTACCAAACCACTGCTCATGAGCATTTCCAAAGAGCTGCCTCACTGGAGTGATGCCTGAACTGTCAAGTGCCAAGAGATACTGCTGACCCCATGATTTTCTAGAAATTTTTGCAGTTAACTGCTTGTGTTGTTAAAGGTATTCAGGAACATTTTGATATGGCCTAACCTGTTATTATCCTCCTAGGGCAGAGTACAGGAAATGAAAATGTCAATTACCCACTATTTAATTACACTGTCCATTAGTTAAGCCTTTTTTTTTCCCATGCACAAAAAGGCTTCACCCAAGATGAATCCCAGCTCTATGCCTCCATGGAAGTGTGAAAGTGGCCAACAGTTTGAGTAGCTCCAGGCAGGCATCCTGACATCTGCCTGTGGACCCCACCAGACAACCTCAAGGTGCGCTCCTTGCTCCTCACCAATGCAAAGCTCCTTCCTCCTCGTATCAGCTTGTCCCATGCGTCCGCACATGGGTGGACTGAGACAAGGCAGGGGTTCAAGGAGAACACTCCTGGGGTAGAGCGACTGACCCCAGAGGTTTCACCTTTTTGAGGAGGTCACCCGTAGATGTTTCTTCCCTCAAGAGGGTCCATGCTCGGATGGCACCGTCAGAACTTGCTCTGGAGCACTGCAGCATTTCACACTGGGGAAAAATGTGGCTTTTTTTCTTTTCTTTCCAAATAGATATCCTTAGGAAAAAGTGGAGACTCAAAGTGTGCTCATTCCTCCCCTCTAGAACTTTAAAATAATAACAAGGTTGCATTTTTGCAGGCAAACAAGAGCTACCTCAATGAAAAGAGCACGGAGGAAGGGAATGAGTCAGGAGACCTGGGCCAGACCCTTTGATATGCCACTCTGTGGAGGGGCTGGGAGAGCTCTTGGTATCTTGATGCTACGCAAGCCACAAAGCAGATTTGGAGGGGACCAAGGAATCCTAACCCTAACTCTTTTGCAATTAAACTGGAAGCTCTTCAGCTTCTTCTTCATGTATTCATATAAAGCAAAAGGCACATCCTCTGATTCAGCCATCAAAAATGTGGGTACCTCATCTAAATACTTTTGGAGAGGGAGAGACAGGATGAAGACTATAGCTATGATTTAAGAATATAAATTAACGTGTGGGCACTGCGGATTGCGAGGGCTTTGGGTCTGCTGCCATGACCCACGTGGAGCAAGGTGGTTAACGTGCATCTGGGACAACTGCATCATTTCAAGCCAATGCACTGTTGGCCAAAACAGGCACTGCCGAAGCAATGCTGCCATACATTGTTAAGAAATTTTTCTTTTTGCTTGTTGCACTAAAGATTTTGAAAGAAAATCCTGACTTTGCTCTTTGAGAGAGGCGAGTTGGATTTTGCTCTCTCTTCTGTGGGCTTTACTATGCAAACCCTCTTACTGAAAGGACCATTTATGAAGGAAGGCAACAGAATTGTGCTTTTCATTCAGATGGAGACAAGGCGTCCTTTACATTGTAAGGGAAATATCATTTGCAGCCCAATGAAAGTATCTTGTAAACCTTCAGAGCCAAAAACAATTAAATTCAAAACTTATATCCCTGAGTATAAAGTCCCAAAACACTTTCTTAGCTAATAAAACCTCTAAAACAAAGTAAATTTAAAAGGAGCATCCTGTTAACCACTGTAACATCATTAGATGAAAGGCTGCTTCTTTTTTTTCCCCTTATGTTTTTCTCTGGTGTCAGATTAAGCATTTCGCAACAATTTCAAATATAATTAAAATTTGGAGTCCTCAGGATGGGATGGAATTATTATAATTACTTATTGTGAAAATGGGCGTGGAAAAATAGTCTTATGACTTGTCCTTAATAATCCGACTCACACTTCATTACCGTACCTGCAATACTTAATTTGTGAAACCGGTGTAATTGTATTTGCAAGAGGTGCTGTCGTGATGGTGTGAGGCAAACAAGCAGCCTGAGAGCACGCCGGAGGAGGAGCCCGCTGCCCAGTCTCCCGGCCCGACTGCGGCAAAATCGCCAGCAAAGCAAAATAAATTGCTTTTGCTTAGCAGGAACAAGACTCTGATCTCACCCTCCAAACAGAGAATTTCCTGCGCCCGCTGCTCTGACTCAGCAGCTTGCTCAGAGCAACAGGAAGAAAACAAAGAGGAAGAGGTCAGGGAGGAAGGCAGAGGTGGGAGCCCCGGCGCTCGCCCGTCCTCTCCTGCCGTGGCCTCGCACGTCCCACTGCTCTGGCGCTGGGGCTGGACCTGGGTCACCATGCCAGAGTCCATCCACAACCCGGCATGCCTCCCCGCGCAGCCACAGCGTTCCCCACCTCCCGCCTCTCCCCAGGTCTGACCCACAGGGTCCCTACTGGAAGGGTCCCTATGACACCGAAATATTTGGATGTGGATGGAAGGGTCCTATGTGATTTTGACCAACTGGTAAGCGCCATCCACAACCGTAGAAGTAAAAGACACTAGGAACTCAGTGTGGCTCCTTCCCACTGATGCACCAAACCTCCTCACTACAATAGATAAAAGGATGGCACTAGAAGCATGAAGGGGAAGAAGAGACGTGGCTATTCCCTTCCAGAAGAGCTGTGCAAGACCAGCCTGCAAATAGCAAGGCAATGAATCACACCACTAAGCTAGATGTGGCTCTTTTATCGCTTTTGTGCTGATGCCATGGATGCTAGCGAGGTTCCTCCTGATTTACAGCAGCCTGAGATGAACAGGAGGAGCATGGAAAGCTCACAAAGTAGGGCCACGCAGTTGCAGTGCAGCCTCCCGAAAAGCAAGACATGGAGGTGAGGATGTGACTGGGAACAGCATAGCAGAGCCCTCAAGATCTCGGTTGGCATTGGAAAGAAGCTGGATAAAACACACAAGTCTGAGCAAAGACCACATGCTATTATACTGCTTACTTAAATGCTGATTAAATATTACCTTTTCAATTTGTATTTGTCCAAGGAACCAAATGACTATACTGCTGGTCATATTCAAAGACTACCTGCAAATTGATCTGCAGCTCGTGATGCCAGGCTTCTCCCCAGTGGTAGGTCCCACACCAAAACCCTCCCAGCTGAGCATTTCACTTGGATAGTTATTTGTGGAGTGACTCACGAAAAGCAAATACAGAGGGAAGGGAATTAAGCGTTCTCAGTTTCTCTGCGATTGAGTCAGTAACCCACAGGGCGAGAAACCCAGGCACCGAGCTCCAGCACTCTCCAGTGAAAGCGGGGCAGCCAGCGTAAGGCTGCTTTGCCCCACAGCTCCTGTACTGAGTGGACTATGCAGATGGATATCCTAAAATAAATAGCAGTCCCAGCTTTTGCCCCGGCCCCTGGAAATGTTGTCTTTGTGCTGCTAAATTAACTCAGGCCAGAGCCCTGGCCCAAATGCGGGCAGGCAAATGTCCACACACTGGCGTGCTTGTGGCAAGGAGCCACGGTCCCTCAGAGGCAGCCTGGAAGGGACCACCTTGTCCTCGAGATGTGAACTCTGCCCCCAAGCCAGAGACCCCTTTGGTGCAGGGTGGTGGCAAGGACGGAGGCTTTCAGAGAGCTGGGGGAGGACAGAACTACACGTGCACCCCTGAATTCAGCCTGGGAGCCACCTCCCCTTTGCTGGGGAAGGCAGCTGTACCCCACAAGGTACCCCTCAGGGGGCTCCTGGGGTTTGCTTGTGGCACAGCCCCATGGGCAACTCCAGCAGCTGGCCCCAACAGCAGCAACCCTTGCACAGCCCTCATCTGCAGCAGCCATCAGCTGTGGCCCAAAAGCATTCATCAATAGGAAAATGAATGCTGTGTGTATTTAACCATGTAGACAGATTACGTTGAGTCAGTATGGTGGCACTGTTGACTCAACAATGTCACCATCTACTGCACCTACCCCTATCTACCGTATCCCTCCCAGTCCTGGACTTTGCTCTTGGGCAATTCTGCGCCTCATACAGAATGTTTGCCTATGCAATAAGGAAATAGCATTACAATTTTGTTTTCCTTCTTTTCTTTAGCAGCCCCATGTAAGAGGGTTGACAACAGGTCGATTGTATCTGATGTAAAATTTCCAGAAGTTTCATTCTGCTCTGCAGTGCATGTGTGTAGGAGATCTGAACTGCGTTTATCACTCAGTTACATGGGCACTGGGATAATAACCCAGTGGATCTCATAACTTAAACTATGGAAATGGAAAAAAACTATTTCTGCACGTGTATGGCCATTTTTTGTCATGCCTAGATCCAGCTGTATGCAATCCAAATATATTCTGTTATTAAAAGCACTTTGCCTGATAATATATTTGTAGACTTTACACTTGCACCCAGTGCAGAACTGAGCAGGCTGCTTTATTTCACAGGCGGGGTGTTTGGCAGAAGTTTGGCAGCTGCCTCCAGCTGTGGAGCTCTTTCTCTCACCAGGTGCAGATGGCAGCAAATCTCCTTCCTCCAAGCTAAAATGCAAATTCCAGCCCTTTCCAAGCTAGCACGCTGCTGCAGAGTAACCGCTCTCTTTCCTAAGGAAACTGGAATGCGCTAGCGAGCTCATCCTCGGGAAAGGGCAGAGGGAAGAGACGAGTGCGAGACAGAGCTGCATCCATCCTGTAGGAGACAGGGCAAGGGAGAAAACTTGGGGGCTGGTGTAGATCGTTAACAATGCAGATAAGCGGGGACCACGGGTTTTGCAGCAATTAGACTAAAGAGGGGTTGAACACACTTTAAAAGGACACAGTCGATATGCAAGGCTTTCCTTTTCTGATTTGAATGTCAACGTAGCAACAAGCAAAGTCTGCAAACACCTTCTGGGTGGAGAGGGGTGGGAGAGGGGTGGGATGCAGGGTGCCCATGGGCTGTCACGGTGGCCAGGTGGAAGGAGCAAGCTGGGGACCGCGTTGCTGAAATCTGTGAAGTAGTTCACAGGCAACTTCTATCAACAGCCTCATCATCAACATCCATGTTTCCTATACATGTTTGCATCAGGAAAGAAGCAGTCAGGAATGTACAGGCTTAACTCTGTTTTCCTACGTGTTGCTTATTTGGGAGAAAAAACCATCACCCACCACACTGACACGGTCCCTTTTCTCTGCTGCCATCACGCACACAGATACACTGCTTGCTAATTGCAGGTTGCTCACAAACACGGAGCACTAAATTTAGGCTGAAGTGGTGTTTCTTTGTTCGAAAACAAAACAAACAAAGCAAAATAATTACAGGAGTCTTGCAAGTGAATACAACAGAAAGTCAAAACAGAGGCAAAATAGCACTTTTCATCTCTAGAGCTCAAGCATCTCTGAAAAGCTGCATCAGGGTTGGTGCCTCCTCCTTGCCAAAAGGAAAAGAAAGCTCCCAGACCCACTCAGGGCCCCCTGGTAGAATTAGGAAAACCTGGGTTTCTTTCCTCTCCAGATCCTGTTGGAAAGATCTGAGATGGGAAAGTCATTTTGAGACAGATTTTCCTCTCCGCATCATGCATTATGAAATACAATTCTTGATTTGCCTAAAAGCTCTCCATGCCAACCAAAGGCAGAGAGAGAGCCAGACCTCAGATCCAGCACCAAAAATCCACGACAGGGAAGGCACCTGCGACACGACTCCCAGGCCTGTGCCAGCCCTGGTTATTACCCACTACTAAGACATGTTTTTTCCCAATTTGCACTTCAAGCTGGAAGAAATGCTGCACAACCCCCAACCTTTCCAGCATCTGCAGCACAAGATAACCATAAGAGCACTGTAGATGCTGAAATTTTGGTAAACTGCTTCAGCCTTGAATCCAGATTGTATCCCCCAAACACAATGAAAGCCCAAATCCTTTCTCATCTTCTCCCTGTAAACACAGAGGGGAGCTCTGCTTTGGGGGGAGATGCAGAAAATGAGGGCCTGCTGCCCCTCTGGCTGCTTCCCACGTCCTACTCACTCAGTGTCGCTGCAGAACAATGCAGCTGGAAAAATTTTTGACTGAAGTCCGGGCTGGCCAGAAATGTGCAGGGGAGGCATGACCCGACATGACCGGAGCCGGATACCCAGGAGCAGCACTGCCAGCCAGGGAAGCAGAGGAGCCAACTCTGGAAGCACTGGATCTGGGTTAAAATTCAGTGAAATTGTGTCCAGCCATAAGGACCTCCACCTGCAGGGTGCTCTGGGTGTGCAGGCCTTTTCCCTGGGAGATCAGGGGTAGCAGCTCTGGGGAAACTGAGGTACAACCGCCCTCACACCACTCTGCTGTTGGAGATTTAGGGGAAAACAGCAGCTGTGGGGACCACCCCACTGAACGCAAAGCACTGGCAGCACTGGGTACCAGATCCCACCCAGGATCCTCGGCTGATGCTCTGTGAAATGAAGGGGTGCTCACAGCAGGGGCACGAGGCTGAGAGCTGCAGATTGGGATTTGCTGTGGTCCAGCCTATAACAGAGTTTGCTTTGTACAGAGCAAAACACTCATTTTACTCCATACCCTCCTAGGTCTCGGATCAGACACTCCAGGTGCAACCCTGCAGTTCCTCATTTTGCTTGCAGGCTAGTTTTGGTCTGCTCTGGTTTTACGTCTTCTGAAAATGTCTTCACTTGCACATGCCTTTTAAACTTATTTGTTTCCTCTATTTCCTTATCAGCTACCAGGAGGCTATATTTAAACCTCAGATATGGCATTAAGCTCTTTGGCAATATTTAAATTCTTATGGGAGGCACATGGTCTGGAAAATGAAAAATTAGGCTAATTGTTTGACCGATTCGATAAAGTAGAGTAGCATCTCTGCAACCTAAACTCAGACCTGCGTTATCTGACAGGGAAGGTGGGTTTTGTTTGTGTTACCTAGACAACTCTCCCTCAAACCTCACCGACGTAGCCCTTTGACATCAATGCAGGTGCTATCTGCATTATTCCCCCTCTTTGCGTGTCACCACCCTCTCAATCTCAAGGGCAGGAGCTGGCAGCCTGCCCGCTGCCAGCAGTAGGTGTTCCGGTGTGGCAGGTGTGATTCCCAGTGCTCGAAACGTCACCTCTGAATCAGCAGTGACCCCACGATTAGTGCTTGGGAAAGGAGCACGTTGACCATTCACTTCATATCAGTGGTTTCCCAGGTGACTCACAAGCGGCAGGAGCCGGCACAGCTCAGTTGGAGAGTTTGGGGAGCAGTAGGACCTTGCCCTCTCCTGCACACCCTGCTCTGGTGCCCAGCTACGTAGGTTGTGCTGGGTGAGGGTTAGAGACAACCCTGAGCAGTGTAGGTCAGCCAGCAGCCCCCAGGCACCCACACACAAGGACCCCTGCAGCTGTGCTGGGGTCCCACCAGAAGGCTGAGCCTGGGGTCTCCGTGCCCAGAACACCTCTGAGACCCAGCTCTCTTCGGTGGGAAGTGGGCTCTATGAGTTTTTCAAGTTTTACAAAAAAAAACCAAGTCACCTTCAAAGCCCAAGGGGAGAAACCTCCTTCAATGAAACGGGCAAAAGGTAAAAAATAAAAACCTCACAGTAGCAAAAATGATGAAGGAGAGAGACCAAGGGCGATGCACAGAGCGCGGGGGGGGATTCAGACAGTCCAGTGCAAGGGGAAGGAGACGCCTGTCATCGAAATGGCAGCACATGCACCTCAACACCAGCCCTGTACCAAGAGAAACGTGAAAGAAGAAACAACTGCAAAAGACACCTTGCCCTCGAACAGCAGTGCTGGGGAGGGACACAAGCCCAGCACGTTGCTTCTGGCTGAGCGACTTGGGGTAGAACCCTCCAAATAAAGCGGCTCCATCGCTCGCTGGGAGCTGCAAACCATCCAGCACCGGCTTGTTTAACCAATGGTAGGATTTTCAGTTTCTAATTATAACCTCATTAACTAAGAAGAGCAAATGGTACTTAGGCACAGTCTATAACTCCTGGGGTTAATAGGGAATTTGCAGACCTGGCATCTAGGTGTTGCTGACCTTCTCTTGCAGGAAGGGATCCACTGAGGAGTTACCTTGCTAAGGCATCAATTGCAGGGCCAGCGTAATGATTTATTACAATTTGTTTTCTTCTCAGTGATTTGATTTCTTTAATGATTTCTTCAACAGTGATTTGATACATACCTGGGGTAAGAAACCTTAATGCAGGTTACAGGAATAGCTCCAGACCGAGCTAGCTGGACACAGCTTATCATTTGAACCCTCTCTTGTACACCAGAGTTTCTTAGCCACTTGCAATAACATCTTTCTCCAACAATCTCTCTTGCAGGTCCGCAGACCTTTTATTTTGCAGCTTTGTTGCAGCACCAGTGAGCAGCTCCTGCCCATTTATTTTTCTGCTCATTCCTGAAGATGACGCAGGATTGATGTTGCAGGGTGGAAGCAGTGCCCCTTGAGCACAGCCCTGCACACCTAGAGCCCTCTGCTCCTCTCCTCCTCTGCCTGACCCTGAGCCTGCCTGTCGGGATGAAAGCTTGGTGTGGCTTCTGCCACCGGTGAATTTTACAGCACCCCAACTGGAACTACCTGGACAACTGACCTGTTGTGTTTTCTACCAAGCCAAACTCCTATGCACCTCAAACTATGGGACATAGTTTGCTGGGAGGCACTGGCACGAGCCCGCCTGGAGGTTGTCCTCAAACCCATCCTGATAGGAAAAACACGATCCCCACTGCCCTTGGGTACCGGTGGCTGCAAAGATGGATGTGACATGGATGGGGAGTTGTTTTTCACACACTGAAACTGAGGGAAATCTCCACTCAGTCCTCTGCCTCAGGGCACTGACGATCTTCCCCGCTCCTGTCCGTGCCCTACTATTTCCTGCGAGGAATACTCATGGCTGTTACTCTATAAAACTCCAGCCAGGCTAAGCCAGTGGCAGCCGCGTTTGCCAGCTCCGGCAGCCCCCGGTGCTGTGGCCCTGCATCCAGCTGCACTCGTAGCCGCGCTCGCTCGCAGCTCTCTCCTCATTCACAGTTGTTCATCGTGGTGTGGGTGTTGTTCTGCACTTTTATTTTGTTTCCCAGGACTCAGGGGAGCCCTAAGGATTGGCATTTTACTCAGTGTGTTGTGCTGCTACCAGCCACTTGGGCTTTGACAGACAAGCACTGGCAAATCTTGCGCTGCCACTGCAAGACCCACTCATGCTCTTCTCTATTATTATTACAGTAAATAACCAGAGACACCCTAATTTGTCTTAAGCAGCTTTAGGCTACAGCTTCCCAGCCTTTTGTCCCCATATGCCTTGCCAATTGGTAGCCAGCAGCCAGCTGAATTGCCCTTCAATTTGGCTGGAGATGCCATTGGGCAACCTGAGTTTTGGAGGCCCTCAGAGGCTGAGCACAACTCGACACAGCTAATACTGCCCAGCACCTGGCCGGCTGTCGGGCTGGGCCAGGGGCACTCCAAAAGCCCCCAGGCAAAGCCGGCTGGTGCACATCCCCATTGCAGCCATTCTCCAGTGCATGGGCTGGGGCTTTGACCTCCTCCCAGGGATACTTGGCTGAAGGAGGACTTCAGGTGGACTTCAGTCCACCAGGTGGACCGAGACATTTCCCAACAAATTTAGAGCAGCACCAACCTGCCAAAAAGCCACTTGAAGCTATTTACAAAAGAGCTGAGCAGAAGAAATGTGTGGTTACAGAAACTGCCTAAACAAGTAATGAAAAGTCTCTGAGTGGTGATGAGGGAAGCAAACCCCAGTAACATTTTGCTTGCTGGGGATGTGCAGGACCCTCCCATCTGGAGCAGAGTTTGCCTGCACAGAAATCCTTCCCATGCCATGGGACTCCTCACAAGGGCAAGGGCTGCCCAATTTGGGCCCCACAGACGCTGGGTGACAGCCTCCGAGGGTTTGCTCAGTGGTGAGGCACATGTGGGGTGCCTGGCAGTGCTTTAGCCACGTGTTGTACCACAGCAGGCAACCCGGAGCTGATGTCCTGGGATTGCAATGCCCTGGGAGGCACAGGAAAAACCCTGTCTCCCATTTCAGTGATGAGATCTGGAAGAAATCATAAAATTGGTTGGGGTCTCTACCCACTCTCCATCAAATGCCACCCAAACCTCCTTCCACACTTCCCCGTCCTTCCACATCCACATCCACATCTCCACCGCAACACACCGGCAACCAACCTTTGTCATGAACGGACTCTTGCCTTCTTTTCTTCTTTTTCGACATGAAGCTGGTAATACCCTGCTGTCTGAAAGGTAAACGGTGACTCCCAGACCTTCCCACCTCTGCATCCAGGAGAGAACTACTCTCCTTTGTAGTAGCACTCTGCAGGCAAACCATGAGAGACAGGGGGAGAGCCCCCATCCTATCAACCTGATCTGTTCCCCGGAGATTTGAGGCACCCAGCATTTAATAAAAATGGGTGTTTTTATCAGCATACTGGGCTGTCCTGGAAACGATTCTTTTCATCTGCATCTTAATTCTCACTACACCAGCAAAGCCCCTGAGATGCAAAATCCTCAGCAACTGCATCAAGCTTCATGGTGCCCTGGGCCATCACCTTCCCAGCCCGTGCTGCACCAGAGCTGCAGCCTCTGCTTTCCTTTCCCCTTCCCCCTTCGTGGTTTTCAGTCTGCCACCAGTCCTGCACTTGGTTTTCAGACAACCAGAGATTTTCTCTGGGTGAAAGGGAGGGAAAAGCACCCCTGGCATCAGGAAGGATGGGGGAGCCCATGGTAAGATGTATAAATCAGGGGAGAGAGGGACAGGCAGATTCACACTGGGTCCTGTTATCACTCCTGCTATCATCACATTCTCGCTGGGTGTGAGGATCCACACCCCAAAAGACACTGTACCACAAGATAGCTGGATCCCCACATGGGGAAAAGAGTCATCAGAGAACAGTTGAGGCAGCCTGATGTGACCAGCTAAGGCCACCCAAAATGACATTTCATTTCATTTTTATTTTTATGTGTTATTGCCTGCCTTTATTTCTCTGCTGGGAGCTGAAATCAAAATGCCATTTATTTCCTAGAGAATTAGCACTCCTTAAAGCCCCAACTCCACCACAGCAGCAAACATCTGGACAAGGAGGGTTTGCTGTCCTGCTGTCTCCCAGCCGGAGTAAACCAAAGGAGTGTTTGCTTTGTGCGGAGGAGATGCCCGGGGCACAGGGAAACATGGGTGAGTCTGTGCATCTTCCACTTACATTTTGTCTTCCTGCAGCTCCTCAGGAGAGAGGAAGGCAGAAAGCAAGAGCTCTTCTGCATTTATGCTCTCGGTTATCAGAGGGAGGCAGAGCACCTTTGATCCCAAATCTCTGTGGCTGTCACTTCACACCTCCCAGTGCTCACTGCAAAGGCTGGGAGAGACGGATCTGTCCTGCTCCAGGGACTGGGGAGGGGGAAGGACCAAAGCGGCTGCTCCCTCCCTGCCACTGCACCACAGCTTCTCCAGTGCTCAGAAAGCACCAGGGACTGAGCTTGGGAAGTGCCCGTTGAGTCCCACGTCTTCCTTGCCTCTTGGTTGAGACTGCGATGGGGGAATTAAATGAGGCAAGGGATCCTCTGAAGCATCCTTCTGTATATTATGAACTGCACGTTTTGTGACAGGAGTTAGCATGCCAGATTGCTTTTCCAAATAATTATGCATGATGCTCTCCTTCAGCCAGCCCTCTGGTGACTCACCAGCAGGTAAAGCTTTGAACAGGGGGAAAAAAAAATCCTCCAGCACGTTTCCATGGACTCTGTGCAGTCACCAAACAAACATCAAGTCTAGCCTCTTTTGTACTGCTGTCTGGCTGCTGAATCCTACGTCAGAAGCAACAAAAGGAGTTTCGTGCAGAAGAAAGCCTGCAGAAGATGGTCTGCTTTGGAGAGAAGTGGGGATTTCAGTGGTTTTGGTGTTGTCTCCCATTCATTGCTTTGCTTTGTTGTTCCAAGCCGCTAGCTCTACCAAAATGACCCACAGAGAAAGAAAATAATCTTCAGGGTGAGGCAAATCTTTACAACTGGGTTCGCAGCGCAATGTCATGTACCAGGGATGCCCCTGCAGACAAAATGCATTCAGAAATGAATGTGAATCTCTTCCCCCATGTCCCTCCCCACCTGCAACCAAAGGGCTGGGAAGAGTCGAGACGCCGGTAAGTGCGGGGGGAACGCCAGCCGTGCTGCCAGAGCAGGGCACACGCCGTGGCTGCGTTCGCAAAGCACGGTTGTGTGTAGTGGGGGAGCCCACACCCAGGCAGCCCACCTTCTGTTTTCAGAGAGTGTGGTTTGGGGGCAGCAGGGTTAAAGTTTAATTCAGCAGGGCATCAGAGAGAACTGTCCCACCTAGGAACTCGCAGTGGGAGCCCAAGCACATGAGCTCTTTTTAAGCATCCTTATTTTCGCACAGCTGATGGACGTGATGCTTCACAGAAGAGTAGAGAGGGACTGCAATATAAACCATCTGTGGTGGCTGATGGCAGCAATGCTGTAAAAAGAGGGGGCAGATGCTCAGGCACCCAGAGCCAGCAGGTCACATCCTGTCGTGGGGTCATGGAGCCTGCTGGCCTCTCCATCCCACTCTCCTCTTGCCAGGCTCATGCCACCATGGTGTGATATTATGGCCATCAAGCCCCAGCCACTACAGCCACCATATGTCCAGAAACATCCCTCTGTGTCCCCCTTGCCCACCAGACCCCAGCTGGCTTCGGTAGCACCTCCCAGATGCTGAGTGCTGGAGAAAGTGGCCACCATGTCCAGTGGCTGGACCAGAAGGACCTCCAGGCAGAGCAGCAGACTTCCGTAGGAAATCAGAGCCACAAATTGTTAGAAAAGTGAGTGAGCCAAAGCCAGTCCTTCTCCTTCATTCCGTAATGGTACACAGGCACAGAACGATGATGGGGACAAATCTCTCCAAGCTGTTTGGGTGTATAAATCTCTTTTCTCATTAATGGCAGCAAAGTGTCTGATAGCTTTAAAAATCTGGGCTATAGTATGTCTGCTTGCAAGACCCCATTCCCTCGATGGCCAGGAAAATCCAGTGCAGAGACCCAAATGTGGGAGGATCAGGAGCAAATTGAGAAACAGGAAACCTTGGGAAAAATGAAGGACTTGGAAGGAAAAAATGCCTGTTTAATTCATATTTTTTTCTGATATGGAAAACTGGGTACTTGGAGAATAAACATAGAAGAAACATTTCAGTGAATTAATTTTACTCAGAGTGAGTAATGAAGCAAGGTTGGAGAGACGTTTAACGTGACATTATTTCTGCCATTCTCAGCTCTTCAAAATGCTTTCTGTAAATAAAGTATTTCAAATTAAGGTCTTTTATTTCAAAAATGAACAGTATTAAGCAATCAAAATGCTTACAGACCCTAGGCTTCAATACTGTAGGCCTAATTTAATGAGGTGTTGTGTTAACTACCTTGCAGAGACTATGGAGAGAGAGAACAAACATTCATTTTTCAAGCCTTTGCTCTATTCTGTTAAGTCACTGTTGATGTCCCATCACTGAGCTGTAGGATACAGCCTTCTTTCTTGTTTAAGAGACAGCTAGATGGCTGCTTTTAATTTGCAGCCTTTTATTTTTCCTAAAGTTAGAAATATGTTAGTGGGCAACACATGAGTAAGTACTTCAATGCGTAGTGATGGCCTCAGTGTCTGAAAGTAAAAACTTGGTACTCTGGGGTGTAAAGGTATCCATCAGGTCTTCCGCTGTGCTAACTGCAGAGAACATTTTTCACCCTTGAAGAATTTTAAAAGAATAATTCTGATAAGCAGTATAGCTACTGAAGTTCTTTGCATTTTCCTAAATTTTACAGTTTTCTGGATTCCCTCAGGCCTTCAAAACTTCCAGAAATTTTCTAGAATCTCTAGTCAGAACAAGATTTCCCTGTCAGACTTTTGGCATCAGGCATTTATGACGCCTGCCAGACGTGATGTCTTTAGCACCAACCGCCCCTGCTCCTGAAGCCAGGTGAGTATTTCATCTGGTTGCCTTCCCCCGGCATCTCCTTGCCCCATGGCCCTGCCATGCCCCTCACCACTTCACCACCACCACCTCTCTCTGTCATTAGGTACTTTGGGAAGGGGTTTGCTGTCAGCAAGGGGTGCTGACTGCCCTCCTGACACATGAAATCCAGCTGGAAAGCAGGATCCTCAGCCTTGCTGAGAAATGCCATGTTGCACGGGAGGATTAAAAGGGGCTCACTCCCTCCGACTGACTATACCATAGGCTTTTTGGGCAAAAAACAGTCACCCTGGGGAGCTATTTTGCAAAATTTTAGTAGAAGAGACTGTATTGCAGTGAATGCTGTGCCTTCCCCAGAAAAGGATGGGAAAGTCATCCTTGTTTCCATGGATACCATGTAACAGGAACTGAAAATGAATCTGAAGCCGTACTTTCTGATATGACTCCCTGAGCCTCCTCGTGTCCTTGTACACAGGGGAGGGACAAACAGCCCCTGTGGCTTGAGAGGTTCCACACCACGGCATCGGCTGCCCACGTCTAGCCTTGGAGGGTCACCATGAAAAAATCCACATTTGTGGCTGATCAGGACTGGAAACTTTGTGGAGGCACCTTCTCCTCATCATATGGAAACCCCAAGGGCCAGGGAGGCTGACCAGCGCAGGACTCTGCTTTCTCCCCTCCTGATTAAAGCTGGCCTGGCACATGTTTTATATATGACTATGACAAGTTGTTTGATCAAACAGACTTTTATTTCATCTATCCATAAATGTCAGTATTATGCGGGATATTGAAAAAAGAGAAAACACAATAAACATAAAACAATATATAAGAATTTGCCAGAATCACATAACTAGTGAGTGATTCTCCCTCTGTTGCCAGTGACATAAATCTCTGGCTTTTGAGATCTGTGTGATCCATCATGGTGGCATCGGCCATGGTGAATCTCATCCCCCGTTGTGTTGCTGTAGGCATGACTGCGTGCCTTTGCTTCACACCCCCGATGCTGTTGCTGCAGCGGGCGGGAGGGAAATCAGACTGGCCCCAAAGCACTTGTGAGTGCTCTGCAGCTCCGCTCTGAGCTCCTCCTTTCACCAGAGATGCAAAATTCAGGCTCCTTGCCCACTGAAAAAGGCCAGCATCCAACCTTCCCCACTTTACTCACCCTTGACCTTGCTCGCTGCAGTTCCCAAGCATGACCTGCACGTCTCAGAAGCCACGATCTGCCCTGTTGTTCTGCACTGGGCTGCTTGTCGCTCTCTTCTTTGTCCTTCAAGAAGACACAGACCATCAAGAAGATGCTCCACCTGCATTGCTCCAACCTTGATGCTGTGATGGGTACAACAAAGAGAGGGTTGCCTGCTTCATGCTTCAGGGTCCTCGTGCAGACCCTTTCCCAGAGATGTTTCTTGCAGGGGTGTTACAAACCATTTCCCAAACAGGCACACCTCACTATTCATCAATGCATGTCTCATGAAAGCATTTGGAGAACTGGAGAAGTCCAGGTTTCCATTGTGCTGGCTGCCGGCCAGCTCACAGCTAAACCCACTGTTGCCCTGCTCTCAGCACGTGCTGGCCAACGCCACTGTCTTCCCAGTACTGCTGTGCTCTGCCTTGGTCATCTGTGATTTTATTTGCAAAATAAAATGAGAAAAGAAGGGGTATATTAATGTCAACAAAGAGAGATGTGAATATTGATGCTACAAGAGCACTTCAGTAGTCCTTGGAAGCAGCTGTTTTGTTGGAAGGAGCTTTGATTGTTCTGGTGGATGAGAAGAAACTTTGTGAGGAGGTAGTAAGACCTAATGGAGCTTGAGCCCTGGTTTAAGCCAGGGTTTCTTCTCTGAGCCTGGAAGTTTTCCCTAGAGCTCTGCAGTCTCAGTGGTTCCACCTGGGGGTCCTTTGGGAAATGGGAAGCCCAACGAGGACCAGACCCACAATACAGCTACCACACTACTGCTTTACCTCAGTGGAGGGCCTGGACTTGCAGGAGATGAAAACACTTAATGAGCAGAAGTCAACACGAGGGAGGGAAACAGAGAGTTAACTGAGTATTCAAGACAGCATCAATATAAAGTGTGGCTTGCCGAGACTTTCTTTCAATATTATCTACTGCCATTTAGCAATTGTATGTACACACACGCACGCATGAAATACGAAGTGGTGGGATGCAAAGTTTTCCTGGCACGGGCTTCGACAGATGCATTACGCACAGAGGGAAGAGGCGCAAGTAGGCTGTTCGGCTCATCCCTCACGAGTGCCAATAAAATCTTTATACCATGCCATTAAGCATTCACGACGCACCATCTGGACTGCAGAAAAGCTAATTTTGGAATGTTTTAAACACAGCAGTTTATAAACTCCAGAGCATTAGTTGTCTAGTTACCTGGAGGGCAGTTTTGAAGAGAGAAACAATAAAATGCACACGGGCGGAGCGCTGCAAAGCAAACTGCATCCGCAACCCTGCAGTTCCTGAGTCCCCCGTCCTGGGCAGGTGCAAAGCCCCTGAGGGCTCTGTCAGGTGCTGGAAAGCTGCAGATTGTCCCATTCCCAGGGGATAAGCACTCCTTTTCCAGCCCTGGAATTCCCTTTTTTTTTTTTTTTTTTCTTTCTTTTCACGTTTCGCTGATGTTGGCCAAATTTTGCTGACTGGGAGCAGGGGAGAGGGAGGGCAGCAGCTCCTGAATGGCAGAGAGGAGGAGGAGGAGGCAGCAGAGGAGGAAGCATCCGGCAGGTAGACAGGGTTGCCTATGTAATGGGTGGCTCTTTGAACCGGTTTGGGGCTTGGCAGGCTCGGGTGAGTTGCTGGCTGTGGGCCAGCACTGTGGTCAGGGCTATTTATTCCTCCTCTGCCTTCGCAGCTGATCCTAATGAACGTGTGTGCCGCCCACGCCAACCTGCGCAGGCACTGTGGCTCGTCCTCAGCCAAAACTCAGGGCTGGAAGGGGACTTTCCGGACAGGTGAGCCACCCGTGTAAACGGGACATATCCTTTGAACCAGAAAACAGGCATTTTCCTTTTTTCCCACTCTGAGCAGAAGGGAGCCCTGCGAGGAGCCCCATCGCTCTGCTCCCCTCCGGGGCTGCTGAGCCCCGTGCCCACAGGCAGGTCCCATCCAGCCCCTCCTCTGCTTTTGTAATCAGAAAAGCTCATGTTAATCCACCTGATTTATCTCTGCTTTGGCCAGGTAGCCTAATGCCTTCATTAGGTCCTTGTCTGCAGCTGGTTTTAATGCCTTAAGGCATTTGGCTGCTCTATCTGCTGGCTTGGACCCATTGCTACCTTAATGAGACCTGCAATTTTATGGACCCTCCCAGTGATGCCCATTAACACCTGCAGAGTAATAACTGTGCACACAGGCACTCACATATCTTTTTAGGGATAAAAGAAAACACTAAAAATATGGAATGCACATGTAAAATTGCCATGCCTCTAGAGAAAAAGTGTTTCTTTTCACGTATTAAATGGGTTTACTAACCAATAACGTTTTGAAGAATCGTTCCTTATATTAGAGTTTAGCAAAGTTTTCTACATATTTTCATAGAAGTAGAAATATTTCAATGAAGTAGAAATAGTTGTCCAGCCTTTCTCTTTTCCTACCTTCTTTGCAACAGTGTATTTGCCCTTTTAATACTTCATACCTAAGGAAGATCAACTCTGGCTTTAGCTGAGGAAGGCTGGGGTTTTTTATCCAACTCTGAGCTGTTGTTTTGTGCTGACTTCTCCTTGAAAGGAAACCTCCCTTCCACCTCAGAGACTTGTTTCATTTTACAGGACTAGAAAAGAGTTGCAAGGTGCTCAGCTGTTCTTGATGCCGCGGGCCTCACACGCCACAGGTGGTGTCCTCCTTGGCACAGTGGCTGGTGCAGAGGGCAGGTACATGGGGGCATCGCTGGAGGGTCTGGGGTCCAGGGCAGCATCCTGCAAATCCACATAGGACAGCCTGCCCACATCCCAGGCTTTTGGGGTGGTACCTGCCATACCAAAATCTGGCTGGAATGCTGCAGTGAGATGAGTCTCCTGAGTGCGTACGTGTGGGTAAATAAAAAATACACTGTCAGGAAAGATAATTGCCCAAGGTGTGTAAGGAAGCAGCAATAAGAGGCAATAAGCTGTCTTTTATTAGATCTGCTCTCATCCTGGAGCTATGATTAAGTCATGGGTAAGTCAAAACCACCTCCTCATGAGATGTAATATCAGGTTTTGTCTGTAGACTCGTTTTTCACCTGCACAGGCATTGATCCCCTTGGCTGGGTCCACGGTGTTGGAGGAAGACGCACAGCACACCGCCTTGGGCATGGACAGGTCCATGTCCAGGCTGGAGAGAGCCAGGGGCAAGTCCCACAGAGAGGGTTGGTTGGGAACACCATGGGAGACTTCCAACTCAACGAGCCAGAAATTTCATGACAGCATCCAGGGTTTGAGCAACCACCCCAGACTGTGAGACACTTTTCAAGAAAGGAACTGTAGCTTTATCATTTCAATGATGATGAAGATATCCCTCACTTTCCTCTTCCCTAACTCTCCGTAAGTCCCCCCAGCTCTTTTCCACCTGCCCCAAAACACACTCAAGCACCCACTCGCTCTCTACCCAGCACCGATCACAGCCCTGCAGGTGCACGTCTCTGATTTCCAGGGCTGAACATTTTTAAGGGTCTCCCTGGTACTCCCCCTGCTTTTCCCTTCCTCTTGGAAATTGTGGAAGAGGAAGCAAAACCAAGAAACTTGCGATTAGCATTGCTAAAAAAAATATCCTAACAAGGACCATCAGCTGGAGAATGAGATGCTTCCCACACTAGTAGCTGCAGACTACTGGGGAGAGCAATCTTTCTATCTGTGTTCTCAATCATAAATGAAGCCAGTCCTCAGCTGGTGTGGGCCAAGGTGCAGGGTCTCCCTGTCCTGAGACCTGCTGGAGCCTGTGGCCAAGGGGTCCTGCACGGGCTTTTCTCCCCAAAGCCACATAGCTGCAAAACCCATCCAGCAGATGATAATAGCACAAGAAAAAGCAGGGAGAGATTAGTCTTTCAGAATGTTTGCCCAAAAGGGAAACCACCCGTGAGTGTAGGGAGGATGTTTCTAAACAGCCTCAGTGTATTCTTTCCTGCACTGGCAAAGTGGGAGAAAAATTCTTTTTCTCAGTGTTTCAAGAAGTTCTGCTTTTTACTTTGTGATGGTCCTCCTCCCATCCAGACTCCATCTTTTGCTGAGACAAATTTGGTATAAATAGCTCTTTCACAGCTGAGACTTTCCATTGACACCCAGGGATGGTCTAACCTTGCCCAGCCTGAGATGGGCAGATCTGGGCTTGTCTACACGAGGAACCACGCTGCCTTAACCACATCAGTGCAGCGAAAAACATCCATCCTCCAAGCACAGGCATGCCTTCCAGAGTCCAAAGGCGCTTGAATACCAGGAGAAGAGGCAGAATGGGGAATAGTTCCCCTAAAACAGATTAGGTCTGTGTTTTATGCCTTGGGTGAGTAGAGGAGCCCTCAGCAGCTGCGATAGCTGGATAAACTTGCCGATACAAGGTGGAACAGAGACCTGGACCAGCTCACCATGAGATCCCCACACACCAGCATCCCTTAGCTCATCTCTGCTTTTGAGCCATTGCCAGTGGTGGGGAATGCAAGGACACTGTGCCTGCGCTCAGACTGCGCCCCGTCCTGGCAAGAGGAGGCTCATTCATCTTACTCCGGTGACAGCCCTCCTCTGTTTTAATTGCCTGGGACTACAGATATGGGGGAAGCAGAAGACATGGGTCTTCAGGGTCAAATAAATGGCTTAGGAGATGCTGGAGCAGCAGCTGACCAAGGCTGCAAGGTTCAGAGACTCACCTCGCAAGCTAAGGCATGATGAGGGGTCAAAATTTCCAGTAAAGAAAGTGCTTCCTCAGTTTGTGGTTGGTTTTTTAGGTTTGGTTTTTTGGGGGTTTTTTGTTGTTTGTTTTTTTTTTCTGGATGCGTAAATTCTGCCTGAGGAATGTGGAAGGTCTAGGGCAGAGCACTAGCACATTGTCAGCCAAATCACACAATAAAACCTGCCACAGCGCAGCCAGAATAACCATTTATGGAGTGAGCCAATGCTGAAAAAAAAAATGTTGTTTACAGCTTAGCGTCTCCTCTGTCTGAAAATCACACAAAGAGAGAAAGGAACTGGGAGAGGAGTCATTTGGTGATTTAATGTTTAAATAAAGGAGTGAAATGCGTATTTCTGTCTCAAGAGGATTCGGGATTTGATTCTTCCAACTCCCTGCAGCCACTGCTGGGGGATGAGCTCATGGGATGCACCGTGCCCCAGGAGTCCCCTGCAGTGGGTGCCAGCAAATGGGAAAAAGCCCATGGGAATGGGCTGCCATCACATTTACAGTGGTAGTGGAGAGAGGGAGAGGGAAAACCACACTTTTAATTAACTACTTCAGCAGGACTGTTCTATTAGTAACTGGATAAGGGATGTGAGTCCATCCTGTCAATGGTTTCATGAAGAATGGTCAATGTGGAAGGAGCAGAACCCGGTTTTCAACTCCATTCCCAGCCCTCTGTAAATCCATGGACTCCTGGTCTGGGGTAGGGTGCCAGCGAGGTCACACCCACATGTGGGTGCCTAACATGCTACCAGCCTGGATTGTACCTGGATTTTATAGGTGGCATTCTGAGCCTCCTCTAATTTAATCCCTGCAAAATCATGAGCTAACGCAATAGTCAAAGAAATCATCTCCTGTTTATTACAATTAGTTGAAAGAAATTGGTACCTTCTTCCAATTACTAGAGCTAATGATACTTAGCTCCTATATGAAGAAACATTTCCCATTTCCCAAATAAATTACACGTTCGGGCTAATTAACCCTCGCATCACCTTTGCAAGGTAAATAATTATGATCACTGTAGAATAACAGGGAGCACTTAAAGGGAAAAAAAAAATCATAATTAGGAATCACATTTGTTGAAATAAGACTGTCTGGGCTCCCTATGCCACCCAAAGCACCATGACCTTTGCAGAGAAATCCCGTATAGGTGCCCAACTCCGCTATATTTGTATCTGCCCAAGCATGAATGCTAGTTCCTCAGCAAGCTACTGCCATTTAGTGTGCTTGTGCGCATCCTTGAGGTTGCATTTAGACCAGTCCACCAGCAGCCCCATGGACTGGTGGCCCCAGGAGGAATTAGGGCTACTGTAAAAGACAGGAAGGACCACACTATTCCCCAGTGCGGCGGTGCCCCAAAATGTTTGGCCATGCTGAGCCCAACTTTTGCCTGCTCCGTCACTGCATAGCAGTCTGCACAACATAAAATGGAATATTGTTGCTCTGATTAGCATATGTTTTTCATTTCTTTTAGACTGATGGAAACAGTTGCTTGATAAATCTGGCCCTGGATTTATCTGCTTTCCTATTTATTGAGCAGCCTGCTGTGTAACTTCCCTTCCATGTTGCAGTGGCTGGAATATATTATTTCAGAAGTATTTTTCCTTAAAGTGCTATTTTCCATGTCACAGGTAAGAGCAAGAGCAACTGTGGTCTTGGGAGCTTTCAGCCACAGTGTCTGCTCTAACACATGGCATGGCTGCCAAAATGCCACCCTCCGATCTGGAACCATCACAGTCACCCAAGCAATTTCACCTAAGAAATATGCTAAGGGTGTTATGGACAGACTACAGCCTGTATCTACCACCTCCTATTCCCCATATCGGTGCCACCAGATGTCTGAGTCCGTTTTCTCCATCCTGCTAGCTCCTGGCACACACGTGGCATGTTGCAAAGACTGCTGCTCACTGAAGGAAGTGGCAGAAAGTGGACATAGCACATCATCAGCCATCACTTTCTGTCCTCCCTGCTGCTCTTCTCCTCACTCTCCCTTTACACCTCCAGCTCCAGGCTGGAGGATGTCCACAGCCTCTGGCACCAGGGGAGAGTTGTGCTGGGCATCTCCCAAGACCGCTTTCTACAAAGATCAGTACCAACATCAAAACCTGCCCAACTTTTTCCTGTCTTCCTCAGAACAGGGGAGGGTTACTCAAATAAGCTTATTCCAAAAGTCCACAGAAGGGCCATACTAGCATCACACGCACGACGAAACTCACTGCTGCATGGGAAAGTACCAACATAACGATGGAAGCTCTGAGCTGTCCCACAGGATTCTTCAGTAGGGATTTTTATTTTATGTTAACTTTCTAAAGACTTTCCTATGCAGGACATCAGCAAGATGTTCTGCTGGATCATTATGCCAGTATGTAACAAAAACAACGAGAAGCAATTCATACAGCCCACACAGGGCTGAGTGCAGAACTGGGCATGATCCAGACCTCCATACCAGCACAACACGGCTGTGGAGCAGCAGTGGCACCTGGGTGGAATGAGAACATACCTGGGGCAGCACGGATCAGGAAGAGGTTAAACAATGTGTGGGAGGAGACTGGGGGATGTGTTTTGTTATGGCGCATGGGCAGAAGCACTTCCAACAGAAGCCCTTTAATGTGGTACAAGACAGGAGCAGACCTAGGTCTCCCTCCACTTCTGCTGAGGAGAGGTTAAGTTAGTCACCAAACAGAAGAAATTCAGTTAATTAATTCCAAAAAGTTAATTAAAACTATGGCTTCCTTTGAACTTTCTGGGAGCACCAAAGCAGCCATGTTCCTTGCCACACTACCGTTCTTCCTTGGCAAGATGACCTTTGCTGGCAACAGCAGACTTCGAGTCCACCAATGGCTTTGTCCTCAGAGATGCTTACTGAGCTCAGAAAAACATTGGCTGACGTGGTTTCAGGAGGGGATCTCCCAGATTATGGATGCTGCATTGAGCTGGAGGCGCAAGCCCTCCCCGTCCAGTCACATATGGTCTCCCAGCGAGTGTCCACAACGTCATCTCTCCTACAAGCGAGATAGACAGCTCTGCACATGATTGCTTTCACAAGCCCTGTGCACATCTGATTGCAAGGACCAGCCTGATAGCAGCTCTGGAGAGAGTGATTTATGAAACTCCCATGGGGACAGAGAGTATTTGGGAAACAGAAAGCTAAAAGCCATTACCTATATTCCTAATGCCTTTACTCAGAAGGCAGTTTCCCTTCTTCCGATGCTATTAGCTTGCAGGTAACACTGGGAGAATGAGACCCCTTTTCACATGGGGTAATTAATCAGAATAACCAAATAAGAATGTGAAAGCACACAAAGCATGAGGAAAAGATAACCCCTTCTCCACACACACCCTTGTTTTCTCCTTTCCCAGGAGGATAAGGATCCACCTTGGATTAGAAGACAGATTAGGTAGTTATACCTAGATGTCTTTTCTTCATAAGTAAACCTTTTTTTTTTTTCTGTTTTTGTATTTATGGCTTCCTCTGCATTAACACAGAAATTACCTTTGCTTGCCTTTTGTTGGCAAAAGATATACAATGTGATGTATAGGAACAGCCTGGAATTGGCTGGTTTGCGGGGGCAGACATGATATTTGAGTTAAAATTAATAAAGATGAGTAAGTGACTAAAAGGAGCAGCCTGCATTGTAGCAGCTGTTAGGTGGAGCATTTTGAGACCTGGCTGGGGAGAGAATAGCATCTACCTCTTCAGCCTTCAGTGACCCCAGTGAGTTCAGCAGCAGCAAAACCGTCTTAGGACACCCAACCCCAACACAGCGCACACAGCCAGAGTAAAAGCAGATTTCCTTCAAAAGACCTAAACATTTTGCTCTGGGGCTTCCACAAGTGATTTTCTGTGGCTGTATTCACGTGTCCTCTACAGGGTCTGCGGTTCACCCATGGGAAGTGTTTGCAGAGGCAAGATGTCTGGGCTCAGTTCTGCACCATCCCAACCCCAGGGCACAGTGCTCAGCTGCGGGTTGTGTCGCACATGGCCATGCCCAGAAGTATCTGCTTTTGGACCCAGGCAACAAATCCTAAAGTGCAAGTAACCCCTGTGAGACAAATAAAAACTGGTTGCAGGAAGATAGATAATTCACTAACCAGAGTGGTGGTGGGTTTACATTAATAAGTAATAGCACATTAGCTGGTGGAGGAACTCTCTTCTGCTTTAATGGAATATTATTGGTGTTTTAATAGGTAGAAAGCCCCACTTACCCAGGGAGGCTGCAGCTCCTTGCTTTCCCTCGGCTTAGAGGTCGGTGATCTCTGAGCTCTGTGGGAAGATGCCATGAAAGCACAAGCACTGCTGAGATTGCACCCAGGAATCTGCACATCCTTTTGCCTACCCCATGGCTGTAGTTTATTGGAGGACAGAGTGGCACCGTGGGGCGGGGGAGTGGGTCGAGAGGATGCTAAAACCTCATCTGCACACTTCAGGGCTGTGATTAGAAAAGCGTAAGGAAACTGCAAGCCAACATCATCTGACACCAGCAGTCCTGGCTAGAAAGCTGAATTTGACACGTAGCCTTGCCAAAGCACTTGCAAGCACCATTTGGCATCCTCAGAAGCAGCGCTGAACATTTCTATGGGACGTCTGGCCAAAATTGTAAATGGAAGGAGTTTTCCACAGCACATTATCTGGGGTGGACAAAACTCCCGGGTAGCCCAGTCGCCCACACCGCTCTCTGTGGGGTTTGTGTTTCTGCCTGTGGCAGTGGCACCCAACAGGGGATGTACGAGCACACACACCAGACAACAACCTCACCATCTCAGCCCACAGAAACCACTAATAAAACAAAATAATTTTAAAATGGCTACCCAGGCCCTAATTTGTAAGAGGAAAAATGCCCCTTTTCAGGCTAAAGGGCTTGAAAAATGAGAGAGTGGATTTATCAAGGTGGTCCCTTTCCATGAGGCTCTGAGCCTAATTATAATGATCTTAATTCTTAATTCGTATTTTAATAATCGGTATTTAATGATCACTGGGAGCAAAAGGCTAACTGAAAATCATGTGAATTGTGGCTGAAAAGTTGTGGTACTGATATCCTGACCGATCTGATTCCACTGACTTGCACTAATTCTTGGGAGAGCAGTATATACTAACACAAAAACCTTGTGGTTTAGTTTAATTTTATGTCTCAGACCAGAGTAATTTTAATATCTACATTTATAAAGATTGTATCCACTAAATCAAATGTCTAAAAATAAAGAAAGAGAAGACCAGTGGAAATTCAGTAAAACCAAGACTTTTATGGGAAGTTACTTCTTTTTGAATGTTAAAATGTGTTATCAATGCTTTACCCACTGCTGGAAGAAGCTACGAAGGGGAGGCAGGAGGGAGCTGCTCCTTCTCCATCTTGCCCCCGTGGCATAAGCGGGGTTTGCCAACAACAGACCTCACTTACACAGACACACTTTTGTAATTCATATAAGGCGCAGTGGTAAAGAAAAGGCTGCTTGTTAAACTGAGGCTTATCCTCCCCTTTTAACATTTCCTGCAGCTCACAGGTACAGCAGCACTCCTGTGGTTGCTGTGCGATGCAGGGAGGACTGGCAGAGTCTTCTGTGGATAAATATTATTAAAAATACATCTGACCTGCAATCTCTGCATCCAGAACTGAATCCAAACTTGCCAAAAGTTCAAGGATGCTCAGATCAGAGGTTTTGGTTCAGGCACGTCTCTGGAGACCTTAGAAACCTGTTTACTCTGCAAAGAGAAAAACAGGAAGCAGAGACCATGTCAGCCCCTGGGGCCTTTCCTCCAGCTGAGCTGGCATGGTCCGGGAGAGATTATTTCGGTTGCAGGCACAAACAGTTGGAACTTTCCTCTGCTGTTTAGTTACAGCTTGGTCTGTGGAGTATTAACCCCCTGAGCTGTTTCCCAGCCAAGATGTGGAAACCAAGGGGCTGGATCAGTAGTATCTTGGGCTCATTGGCACTGGAGGTAGCTTGCTTTCTGCACTGGAGAATCCTTTCTGCACTGTGCTCATCACCTGTGCTAAGCAAACAAATGAACGGTTTTTAAGAGTAGAGCTGAGTCTTGGTTTGCCCTATTGCTGGCTCTCGCGTCTTGGCTTCCAGGTGGCTTTCATGTTCAGCTGGTTGGGGTTTATCAGTGGGAAAACTCACATAATAGGACAGCAAGGTGCTTTTTAAAAGTGAATTGGTAAAATCCATGTGTTTGTCAAAATTGCATGTGAAGTCTAGAAACCACAGCCCGCAACTTGGGGAGCTAATCAGCAAAGCTGTAATTGCAAAGTCTTGCATCAGGCAGCTGAGTCATGAGATAAAGTGGGAGAATTGGGGATGAACAGCAAGAAAATCCACATTCTTGGCTTGGAGAGACGCAGAGCGTTTCTTGTTCCCTCCCTGGCTGCTGTCAAGGCTTTGCAAATAAATAATCAGCGTGAATAATCTATGCATTTCATGTACACTACTCATGTAGAGTAGTTTTAATGTGGAGAGGGTTTAAGGGATTTTGAGAAAAACTGCTCAGAGCAGTTTCAAACAATTGCTGGGTATTAATGTCACATTTGCAAGTCCTGGTGTTTCCCTGATTTTAGCAGAACAACATTTTCTGCTTATTAAGGGTTTATCTTTTTGTTGTAGCTGTAAAAATACCAGGGACAGATGCTAAATTGCAGGTAAATATGCTGCTGTGCAAGGGAATGGCCTTGTACCAGACATAATTGAGGCAAACACTTTGGAAAGCCAGGAGGCTAAAAATTTGTCATTCATTCAATCTGCTTAACAAAGGTTGGTGAATACAATTAAGGAAAATCAGAGCTAATTCACAGGCTACATACTGACCACAAGAGAGGTAAATACATGCTGAATAAATGTTATAGTAACTGGTTCAACCAAGTCTAATTTCAGAATCGTTCACACCACAATGGTGTGCTTTTATTCTTGCTCTGATTTCAAAATATGAGACAGTGGGTTTAGTTCTTCTCCCACCCTCTCCAGATAATATGCCAGCACTGCTCATAATAACATATCTGCTCCATTTCCAGTGTGAACATCCCCACGTATGCAGAGCCCCGCGTGTCTTACAGTTTCACAATATCAGGATTACATGTTTCCGAGAAGCCTTTTCCAAACGTGCAATTTGAAGAGATGGTTTTAACCATTATTCTGTGTGTCTGAGCTGGTGGTCTGTGATCTCCTGACAAACAGGGAGACAGCCTACTCAAAGAAAATTAAAACCTTGGTAAGGAAAGGAAATGAAATCCTCTTTAAAGAACTTCAGAGAGAGGTTTCCCAGGGTAAGTCCAGAATAACTTTGGGCTGTGAATTGGTAAGCTGTGTAAGAGAAGCAGGGATTTAACTCCCATTTGTGTTTTCATTAGCGCTGATGTGCTGAATCAGTGTAATTAAGGACTGAAGCCCCTCCAAAAGGCTTTTTTGTAGATTACCTAGCTTTATGGCAGGAGACGGAGAGCACCTCTCTCCAATGCTCTCAAGAAACCAGTGAGAGAGCTGTCTGGGTTAAATGCAGCAATAAACCACCCCATGACAAGCCAAAATTGCAAGTTTAGAGAAGTTCGGCTAATGGCCTTTGAGACAGAGCTTCACAGCACCCTTGCACCTTTGTCAGTTTGAAAGGCCTTTTCTACCTTCTGCTAGCAATGCTTGAGTCCGTAATGCGGCCGTGCTATGGAAGTCAAAGGAAGGTGTTTATCACGACTGAGATGATCAACAAGCAGCACCAGAATGAAGCTCAGCCTGCTCTGATTCTCTTCACCTCCACGTGTCTGCACACACACTCCTGGTGTGGCATCATGAGACGTGAGGGCAAAGCAAGCAGTGCAGCCATCTCCTGGAGAACGCTAGGTCCCAAAGGGTGCTCCCCACCAAAACCAACCCTGCCCTGGTCCTCTGATGTTTCGTATAAGAGAAGTTTGCATCCTGGCCCCTTTCTCATAGTGGGTATTCACTCCCTGTTGGCTGCATTTCTATTTCAAGGTATCAAATCTAGCAAAAGCATGTAGAACTGGATCTTCACCAGGAAGATCCCAAGAGATCCCAGCTGTTAGTGCGTGAGTGAGGTTCTAAGGCAGACTAACCCAGATCAGTGGTATCTCCTCCATCCGACCCCAGAATTTTTATCTGGGAATGTGGCCTCACCCCTGTCAGACTTATTTGCCAGGAATTCCCAAGAAAGGGTTGTGCTGTTGTGACGTGCCTGGAAAATCCCATAATTGTTCACATTAGGGAACCAATCACTAAAGTATGGAAAACTGAGCCCAGGCTACAAGTAATTTTATTGTACGCTTAACAAGTTTTTTTTGGAGAAGCAGCACAGCAGGGGCTTTACGTGACCCCTCCACCCCGCACCTCAAGAATTTCTGATTATGGAACAGTTGGGTTTTTTTCATATTACAGGGGTTTTAAACTGCAAACCTCTTCCATTACTGAATGGACTGTGGTCTCCTGCAGGGCTTGGATCCAAGATCTTTCCAGAGCAGCTATGGAGACCTTGCAATAGGGCTGTCAGCAGAATAATAGCCCAGACAAACTTTCCAATACAGACTTTCAGACTGGCCTCCCAGAAAATAGCGTAGGCTAGCTTTTACTGTCACTGTCACTTTATAGACATGTTCTCTCTAATTTTTTCTCATTGCACTTGAATTCTGTGTGAACAGTTCAATTTAACCTCACGGTAAGAGCTGTGTATGGTGCTTTCAGCTTCAGCAGATTACCATGATTTTCAGCACAGAAAGATCTGCCTTTTATTGTTGCAGTCCCTGTTTGCTGACTGAGAAATGATTTGTCCCTACCGGTGTGCTCTGACCTATGACTTCAAGGTCCTGAGAGCTTATGGGTAGAGGTTACCTTATATCCACCGATGTACAGATAATTTCTTTGTGAAGATCCGAATTCATGTTTGTTCTTAAAAATGCAACGTGCAAATTTGCTGAAATGTCACGCATTTAAACCAGTGTAAGCCCGTTGAAACCAATGATGTTATCCGGATTCACAACATGACACAAGAATATCCTGAGTTTGGTATAATCAGCCTAAACGCAAGACAGTGATTCCAGAGTCGCATGTGAGTGACAGTCCTGGGTACTACTTGTCTTCATTTCATATGGGGTAATTTGACTGCCAACTTTTTAATGTGAAGATCTTGTTATCCTGTTCTGCAGAAAAGATCTAGATTTTAAAGGGATCCTTTACTTAACAACCACACCCAGTAGTTAAGATTTTGCTTTAAACATGCTAGGGGTTAATCATTCGTCATGATATTTCTGTTATGCCTAGCACAGCTTACAGACTCACAGAGGATGAAGAAGCCCTTAAGCAGCAATGTCACTGCAGGAAAACTAAAGATCAGATGCTTTTTACCAGCATTATGCGAAGTGTAACACAAACGAGAATATCCTGAGTTTGATATAATCAGCCTAAACATAAGAGAGTGATCAGTGAAAACTACAGGAATCTAAACACAAATGCATGTTAATCAACCTGCCTTCAACAAAATGTAAGGATATAGAAATTAACCCTTGGGAATAAATTCCTTCCTCAGGGTCACTTTGAATTGCCTGTGGACCCAGAGACGAATGTAGCCAGGATATTTTTCAAAGGCCAGATTAACAGTGTCTCCAAAAATGCAAACAGGCCTGGTGGCATTCAGTGCAGATGAGAAACCTCCTTGATGAATAAAGAGGAGAAGGAACTCGCAGATGAAACCCAACATCTTCCTCAGGTAGACAATGCTGTTGGCACAGCGACGTGTGCCTGTTTTCTGGCAGTTATTTTTGGATGCAGCCGCCCTTCTCCCCTGGAACTGACTCACCTCTGCAGGAAAGCCTCTTCCCCCCCGTGCAGTTGTCTGCGTTTTCCTTCCATGGCTCCCAATTTCCTTCTAGGGGTTTGCATCAAACCTCTCACACAAACAGCTTTAGAGCATGACCACTGGGAGTGTTTTTACAGGGACAAACCTGAGCCAAAGAAAACAATAAATGCTTGAACTCTGTCCTATTAATCAGATCTGAAAGCATGATTATAATGAATCTTGTAAAACCCATCAAATTAATTTCTCTAATGCTCACTTTGCTTGCATGGAAGGTCAGGCATTGACAATTCAAATTATTTTCCCCAAATTCACAGTGTGTGGTAGGGCCAGGAACACATTTTAGATCTAGAGATTCGTAGGCAGCCTAAGCTGGAAAAGATGAGTTTTCAGTCAATATCAGATCGGAAGCTAGTCTGAGATGTCCCTTCTCAGGGCCGCTACTTAGATTGTACCAGGAGATAACGCAGGGCAGGAACACTCTGAGCACAGAGGAGACACAAACCTTTCTCTCAGAAACACCATAGTTGCTCCTTCTCTGAAGAAAAAATGTTCTATCACGTAGAAAATGAAACCTGGTGATTCAGGAAGCAAGCAGGCACCATGTTGCACTGCCCAATGCGACCAGGCATCCCTAAAACAGAGGCCAGTCAGAAGCACCGGGGACTTTTTGTAGAAGACCCTCATGGTGAATCTTTCCTTCAAATTCCCACACAAATTGGTCTTAAAAATAAGAGCCAACTGAAAAAAGGAAGGATCTTAGTAATCATTTTAAGCCTTTAAAAAATAATGGGAGGGTGAAGGTGTCGTGTTAGNCAGGAGATGCGGCTGTGTCCTGTCTGCCCTGTCCTAGAGGTTTTGTGGTGTTGCTTTGTCTCTTTGCCTTCCTGGTGAGCGTCCTCTCAGGTGACGTATGAACTTCTTGTATCTTGCAAAGATTTACAGTGAACTGCCTGTTGATAAATGTTTCATTTTAGCAGACCCATCTCCCCCAGCCCTGGGCACACTCTAGCATCCAAGAGGAAGGCCAAGTTCTCAGCATCCTTCCTTCCTGAGCAGCACCACCAGATATCAGCCTACGTCGGCCAGAAAGGCCTTCACTATTTGACAAGAAACCACAACAGCAATGAAAACTACAATTTCCTAGCTAAAATTCTTATATGAATTTTACATGTAGACAGGGCCTTACAGGGTCTTCTTAATTCTCTGGGCTGATCATGTTTCTCTGCCCACTCTTTCTCATCTGAAGTTTTTAATGGCTTAAATATATAAGTGTTTGGAGCAGTTGGATCTGTATTTTAGAATAAATAGGAAGTGAGAAGACTTGAGCAGCAGCGAGGTTGCCATAGCAATTGTTTGTTGGAGAAGAGAAATTGCAACAGCAAGACCCTGGAAAACATGTCACTCTGCCCCTACCTTTTGCATCACGGCCGTCTGGACTTCAGAGAGGACAAGTTGCACGGGAGAAGAGACCACCCGTGGCCTCCCTGCTGCTCTTCAGTCGGCATTTCAGGGAACCTGCCTGGAGGCACAGCTGAGGCAGCGAAGTCCTCCTTTCAGCCTGAAATTTCACTGAGTGACACACACAGGAACTTTGCACACATGTTAAATCACGCATGAGTCATCAAGTGATCCCATCATTATCTCAGTGCAAGTACTTACTTATAAATCATAGATGAATCATAAGGCGTTAGTTTGACTCTTTAAACCATGGAGTATCAATCATATGTTTTGTCTCAGGGTAAAGCCGCGATCACTTTGAAAACAAGCTGATCTCTGGTGTAGGAAGGTTATCTGCAGGGTGCTCTTGTGCTACTCAGCTGAACATTGATGGGCCACTACATGGAGAAGTAGCTAAATGGAAAATAAATCCATGTGCAATTTGGGAGATTTACTTTCACTTCCATGAGACTATCTCTGAGAACCAAACACCAGATACATCAGCACAGCGGTAGTTGTACTGCTGTTATCTGAGCAATGCAATGATAAGTTGACAGTATTTGTAGAGATTTTTCACTTGTGGCTTTACATTTGATGCTTTATGTATTTCATTTGCTTACACCTGGCATCAGCCTTTAATGGCTGACATGCATGATTATTCTCATCTTACAAAGGGAGGGACACGGACAGAATGTAAATAGGGGCCAAGGTGAGACAGACACAGCAGAGCTGGAAATAGATCTTGTTTCCAGGCTCTGTTTGACACAGACCTTGCCTAATAATATAAACTCATGGATGTTTTGCTGCCATTACAGCAGATGCTGCTGGCACCTCCTAGATGTGGGGGTCACACCATGTCTGAGCATCAGCATTTCAGTGACAACGTTCAGAGTCACCCGTGGGACATTTATATTCACATGTCAACATCACTGGCCCAGGAAATAATGTTTGCATAAAGAGTTTAAAACTGCAGCCTTGAAAATCTTAACCACTACAGGACAATCTTCTCTAAATCCAACAGCAAAGTGACTGCTGTGCCTTAGGAAGAGGGATGAGGTGACAGAGCAGTATCTCGCTGGTCCCTGGACCAGCAGCCAGCTGCATTGGGTGTCAAAGAGCTCTTGCAGAATGGTTCTGCCCTTCTCACCCACAGGCAGGACAACTTGGACCAGCACGGTGCTTCTAGAGGAAGGATTTAAAAGGTCACTTCGTCACCATGTCTGTGTTAGACTACACTGAAGTATGAATGCCTAAGCTATACTCACAAAATATAAATGGGTGATGGCATTATCCAAAACAGGTAATATTATTGAGCATAGTTGGCCCCAAATGATCTTTTTTCTTGAAATATTTGCCAGCATTTTGTCAGGTAGAGCTAAGCCTGTCTTGGAGCAGGAAGGTAGACTAGAAAGCATCCTGAGATCCTTTCAAGCTCTATTTTCTTATGGTCCTTGTTCTGAACAAAATCAAATCCATAGCATGATTTTTGATCCCTGATTTGAACTTATGAGGCAGAACAAATTGCTCTGATACTTCTTCAAAGCAGGGGATTGCCAGAGATCCTGTATTCACCAAAAGCTGTGGAAGAACACCAAAACTGCTTTCCCACAACAAACCAATGAGCCATGCAATGTACAAACTCGTGTCCAACAGTGGTCAGTTATGTCAAAGTCAGAGGGAGATGCAAAGTGGCACTTGGTGTAAATTCATTCCCATCATATCGCACAGTGTTGACCATGAGTTAATATCATTTACTTTGAGAAAAAAAAAAAAAAAAGATAGCTGTAGGATAATTCACACGCACTTCCCCTATAGCTTTACACTGAACACAGCTTCCTGAGAACTGCCCGGTGTTGGTAGTTGCTGAGCAAATTTTTCCTGCACAAAGATCTTCTTGCTGTTTAAAATAAAAACCAGCTTGTCATAAACGAAAATCTGGGACCTTTTAGATATTCCCAAGGCAGTTTCCAAGACAGGATATGAAAAGCTAAGGCTGCACTTAAAATCCCGCATTAACTGAATGCTTGTGTTAGTGATGGCTAGAGGGGAAATAGCCACCTTGCCCTCAGAAAAGACAGGAGAATGTTTTGAGGTGGGAATTCATTTCATCTGCTTGGACCAGCCCATGAGAAAAGTGCCCCATGCTGGGGAGGGCTTAGCCCCGGCGCTTTCCCCGAGGCTGCTCCTCGGCACGGTGCCTGTGGTGTTCTCCCTGCAGGGAAAAACGCTTCACTGGCACAAACCTTCATGGTTACCAGGTGAACCAAGAAGCGAAGGTCAGTTTGCCACCATTTGGAAGCAACACACCTCTCAGTCTGCAGAACACATTTCTGCACCGCCCTCCCGCTGCAGCTGGGAAGCATTCTGTACGCTTCGCGTCTTCCCACCTCGGTACCCTAGCAGTGTCATCAGACAAAGCCGCCCCCCTCGAATAGTGTACCGAATACCAAGGAACGCCAACCACCCTACATCAGGAAATTTAGTTTGCTTTAAACGAGCTCAGCTACCAAATCCAAATTCTTTTTGTTACAGACACGTTCGATAAAAAATATTTATATAATGTTATCCTTTGGAGGCTTTAAACTGCAGGTTTGGCTCTCTGGCTGACTGTGCTTCAACACACAAATGAAAGCTTTTTATTTCTCGGCGTTCCTGCTTTTTAGCTTGGTCAGAGATCACTGCACTCGCCTGACAGCAGAGCACATCTTCTGAAGCCCAAGTCAGAGCCCATGTGTGCTGTCAGAGCTTGCACTGAAGCCCCTGGTTTCAGAGCTGAAAATACCGACTTGCTATCAGCCAAGCACTGTTTCTAAAGCAGTCTCCAAATCCTCTGTGCTAAGGAGTACTACTCTCTTACGAAAAGCTTTTTCCAAACAGAGACAGGTCTGCTCATGGGTCAGTTCCCTCCTCTTGTTTTATTGCAGATACTGATCCGAAAATAAGACATTTTGTTCGTGAAAGATCATCTATTCCTCAATGCATTCCATCACTAAAATGCAGGTTGTCTCAGTATCATATGCAGAATTAGCAGGCTACGTTAACAGCATCAGAAAAATACCTCATTTTTTGGAAGTCTTTGTTACAACAAGCCAAGAGTGGGGAGAAGCATAAGTTTATACTGTCTCAGCAGGGCTATTTTCTACTGGAAAGCTTTTAGACTTGTCAGCAGAAGATTACAAAATTCATTTCATTTCTTAGCATCCCTCTTCAAGGTTATACATCTACTGGGACGCTTAAAAATTAAATTTTTTCCCTGCCTACTGGCAGAAGGACTACCAGTAACCGAAACAAACTCCTGACCAGCCCCAGCCCTCTCCCAGATAGCAACCAGGCAGCACCAGAGAGAGAAACTAGGACAAAATCTGTGCAACATATGGTCCATGAGGCGACTTGCTCGGCCCCGCAGCTGCTGAGGGGGAGTAGGAGCTGCATGGGCCCCTCCAGAGGCCACAAGGAGCATCCAAGTGGCCCATCATCCTGCAGGGACCCAAAGTCAGGCTCTTGGCCAATGACAACGTTTGGCTGGCCAAGTGGCACATATGTACCGCTGGCTAGCAGCCAAGCTGTCTCCACGTCATTTTGCCTGGGCCAAGGGGCAAGCGCGTGGGAAGATGGAGGCTGTCTTGGCTGGAGAGTGATGGAGGGTGGCTAGCCCAGTGTCTGGGGGTCAGGGACACGGAGCGTTCCAGGGATGCAAATTCAGGGTCCAATAATAGATGTGGCAGATATTGCATTGTAGAAGTCTTAAGGCGTTACAGACAGCAGACGTAAAGAATGAGGAGGGACCTGGCATCTTGTGGAGAAGAGGGAGGGAAAACTGAGGGGTAAATATTGTGAGCACAGAGAGCTGTGGGCCAATAGTGATGTTTGATGGTCTCTAAAAGCCAATGTGTCCACGTGAGCTGGGTTGCTCTGGGCTGCCTCTCCAGGCTTCAGGAAACCAGCTTCACCTCAGGGAGCACCTTCGCTATTTGCATTTGGAAACACCAGACCCACTGAACAGCAGGGTGTGGAGCAGCGCAGCCCACACAGCTCACTGTGTCCTCTTCAGGTTGGGCAGCACTTAGGCTTTCCTTTTTATTTTTTTATTGTTTTGTTTTTTAATGAGTGAGTTTTCTATTCCTCATGGTTGCAGGCAGAATTTTCCAAATTGGGATCGGATATTACAAGAGCCACCCAACCACATAGCCTCAAGTTCTCATTTCACCACAGAGCATAATTATAACGAAGTGAAACCCTTCTCTTTCTTATGAGCGTGCACGTCTAGAGGGCCACACTGGTTAGGAGTTAATATTCCCAAGCACATTTAAGCAGGCCTGCAGAAGGAAAGAGGTGGTGGTGCTGATCTCGGTCACACCTCCCTTAGCTCTGACTGTGCTTGGGCTCCCCTTTTGCATTCACGCATCAAATCCGGAGCAGAAAGTCCCTGACTCCCAGCGAGACACGGCACAGCCCTACACAGCCACCAGGTGAGACTGCCAGAGCAAAGGCTTGCCCACTGCATTCCAGTCCCAGTGCAGCTAAGCAACAACCCGATACTCACCACAGGAACAGAAGCCCTACAGGGCATTACCAAATGAAGCATTTAGTATTCATTGCATTATTATACTCTTTAAAATAATATTATTATTCCAGGAAAATATCACGACCACTTTCTCTTGGCAATGATTGCTTTATTTCTGCATTAGTGCTCATTAGCAAATTCCTTATATCAGAATGTGGTACTGGCTGGAACATACAGTGTCCTATAGACAAATAGGATTTCAGAAGCAAGTATGAGTCATTACCACCGTCAGATAATGGAATTACCTATTCAAAGACCTCTAAACTATTCACAATTCACTGAAGGTGAACTATTATGTTTATTAACAAGAGGCATTTGTATGAGGCAGCTTCTCCACGTTCTCAAGAGGGCATAAAGGCACTACAGCGTGTGTCAGCCTGTGTAGAGAAAATTAGACACATCAAGAGAAAATTAAAGCACTTAACCTCTTCAATTTTGGCTCCAAAGAGAAACACAGTGAAAACTTGCTCTTCTCCCTGCTGCCACTGGAAAGTCCAGAGAGGAACATGTACCAACACACAGACTCCTGGGGTGGCAGTGGTCCTGGGCTGACACACACTCCTCACTCCAGCAGCTGTGGAGGGGAAAAATAAAAAAAAGGAGCCTTGGTGATCAGTGCTTCTGAGACTGTGGGTTAAAGTTGCCTCACGTCATTGCTGTCACATCTCAGCAAGGGCTTGGGCACAGGTGGCACTGCCTGTTTCCTTTGCTCCTCTGGAAGCACCTCCAAACTCCCCACAGCAGACCCATAACCCAGCACCATCTTCAGCCTCTCCTGAGGAAGCTTCCCCCTTCTCGTTGCAAAAGCCGTGTGCTGTGCAGCACTGCCAGCAGTGGAAACATCAGTGTCGCAGCGATTTCCCAGGCATCTGGGCCTGCGTTGGTCAAATGCACACTCAGGAATCAGCCTGCAAGAGTTTAATGTACATTCAAATCTTCTTCTGCCGGGTGCCCTTATATTAGGACAGGTTTTCAAGAATAAGTCCAGAAGAGCCCCGACAAGAGGGCACAAACATCTCATGGTTATCCCTTTCTGTTCAAACAGTTAAATACCAAATCTTTCGAGGTCTCTGGCTTTGTGCGCTTTGCTATTTCATCCCATGGTGATGTTCTGCTACAGGAAGCACGGCCTGTGTAAGGCATGAGTAATATCCCATGTAATCATCTATTTGTGTTCTCCTGTGGAGAGCAGACAAGGCGCATTTTGTCTCATGCTCACTAACAATCCTCACTCTCCCTGGGCAAGGCTGCAAGCTAGTTTCCTCATAAACTTCCCGAGAAGGAAGGGCCTTGCATGAGCACATCGCCATTAAAAGACAGAAAAAACAAGGTAGGAATAGGCAGGCAGTATTCTCAGACATGGACAATTACCAGTGAAGTCCCACAGGGATCTATTCCAGGGTTTAGACCATATGAATAATATGGATCATATAACAACATCTTCATAAATGATCTGGAAAAGTGAGGAACCAAGACTTCTGGGGATGTGAAGTGATTTAGAGTAATAAAACAGAAAGCTGATTGCACAGAGTTGTAGGACAATCTTGCAGTAGTAACTGGCTGGATGATAAAAAAAAACAGGTGAAATATGATATTGATAAATGTGGAATAATGCATCCTGGAAAGAAAATTGCAACTCCATGTACGCAGTGATGGGCTCTAGCCTGTATATAGCATTGGCATCTCTTTCCAAAGCAACATAGTAGTAGTACAAAAAGCACAAAGACATGCCATAAGGGTGATCTTCCTATATGGGGAACAACCTGAACGAGATAAAGAATCTTCAACCTAAGGAAGAGAGGACTGTGGGGAATATGTGTTAGGGTTTATAAAATCATGAGACACATAGGGAAGGATAACAGGGAATAATGATTCCATTTCTCATAATAATAAAAAAACCCCAAATGCTAGGGGACCTCACCTAAAACTTTCTAGTGGCAGATTTGAAAACAAGAGGTGTACACAGTGTGTCGTCAAACCAGGGAACTCACTGACATGTGATATTGAAGGATTTCACAGCTCTATGTGTTCAAAGAATGAATGGAAAAAAATATGGAAGGGAGAATATATCAAAGATTATTAATCACATAGATACCATACTTGACACAGAGGTTCCTTGTCAAAGCCTCCTGGGGAAGTTCTCCTACACCTTGCATACTTCTGTGCTCTTCCCTAAGCAACCGCTACCAGTCACCTTATTTTTTTCTGTGCTTTAACTTCTTCATAGTTCTAAACATTGCTCTGTGCTCTTGTCAGAGGTGTGAGGACGCAGCAGTGAAACCTAATAAAATTGTAAGTAAAGCTCACAGGGGACTAAATGACACCAGGGTGTGCTAACCCAGGTCACAGAAGGAACAGGCACTTCTTAAAGCAGTGGATTTCTATGGCAACAGTGAAAAATTATGATCTTCTCGCTTGTCTTGACATCTTTTGATCTGCAGCAACCTGTGGCCTGCACAATGTTTGTCTCTCCTTCCAGACATGGGCAGAGACAATCTGCTGACCAACGAACCATCCAGTCTCAGCAGTGCAGAGTTGGTCCTAATGCTTTCTGGCTGGCAGGGACATTAATAAAAAAGTTGGCATTGTGTAGTGTCTGAAGTGTGCTTAATGCAGTGGAGGATTAAGTGAACAAAATCATACGAAAAAGAACAGTATAGATTATTAATTGTGAAGATAATAATTACAAGACAAGGTTTGTTTTTGTTGGAAAACAGAACCAAAAAAAAAAGGCCTTTTTCTGGTACTTGAACCCGTAAATAATTTTGCCGTTTTCTCCTGTACGTTCCTTCTCACTCTCAGCCAAATTGCCACATGCCAGCCCCCGTGAGCTTGGGGATAACCCGCAAAATTCCTGCTGAGGGCTACTGCACAAGCCCCTTTTCACGGGCTTCCTTTATGTTGTGACGCCCAGAGTGGTGGAAAAGTGAGCTCTGAGCCACAGTTCCTGGGGTGGGTCTCGGCCACCCCTTCCACTTGCCAGGGTTTGTCTGCAAGGTGGACAACACACATCTCTACAGAGGAAGGGCAGTCACTCAGACCTCTCAGGGTCAGGGAAAAAAAAGATGGGCAGCCTTTAATTTCTGCAGGTAAAACACACACTTCATCCTCACCATGGGTGTGCTGAGCACCTGCTAGCAGTGAAAGGTAGTTGGCGGTATAGACACTTCATATAGAAATGAGAAACATTTCTTATTCTGCATTGTGAAGAAACTGAACTGCCGCTGCCTCGTCTGAGAATGGATGAGCAGGTGTTAGGTGTGATTTTGGAGCATCTGCAGTGCATGAATGCAGCTATATGTCGTGTAAGGTTACTGACTTCAAATGGAAGTGATCAGCTAAGTATAGAATCACAGAATGGTTTGGGTTGGAAGGGACCTTAAAGAGCATTGAGTCCCAACCCCCCTGCCATGGCCAGGGACACCTCCCACCAGACCAGGTTGCTCAAAGCCCCATCCAGCCTGGCCTTGAACACCTCCAGGGATGGGGCATCCACAGTTTCTCTGGGCAACCTGTTCCAGTGTCTCACCACGCTCACAGGACAGTATTTCTTCCTAGTATCTAATCTAAATCTCCCCTCTTTCAGTTTAAAACCATTAGCCCCTGTCCTATCACTACAATCCCTGATAAAGAGTCCCTTCCCATCTCACCTGTAGACCCCCTTTAGGTACTGCAATGGGCTATAAGGTCCCATATGGACTGGGTCTAACAGAAACACATTGAGTTTGGCTCTTAACTCGGGGGAGATGTGCTCAGGGGAGCCGTACCGAGATGAATGAGCCAAAACAAGGTTGTACCTTCAGCAAATTTGAGAAACATTGACTTGGATGGACCCCACTGATGGTAAAACCAGCGTGAGCAGGGTCAGGTTTGCTGTGCTGTTGTGGGACTGTGCAGTGTCCCCAGAGACACTCTCCTGTCCCATGAGTGCTAGCACCAACTCTGTGTGACCACATGGGCACAGCTGAAATACCCTTTAAATGTCAGTAAACAATGTAAGGAAGACACCAATTAGATATTTCCCCTGCCGTATTTTATGTTTTCTGTGGCACAAAATCCAATGTTATAAAACGTAGGAAATTTATAAAGAAAACAAAGTACCTCCAAGAAAGGTCATAGCTGGCAGGGCAGGTGACAATAAAAAGACAGGATGTCCACTTTGCTGGTGCTAACTGTTGGATAAACCTCAGCTTCCTGAGGAGGTTGTGAAGCCTAGGAGAGGGCTGCTGTTGCAGCAGCAAATTCAAAAATAGCAGATTAGCATCCCTCAACAAATGAAGGACAGTGAGTTGTGGTGTTAGACAAATAAGTGAAAAGCTGATGAAGGACAAGAGTAGAAATATAATTATGGAAGATAAGACCTGCCAGAGAGAAGATTTAATTCTTTGAGGAGATTATGTGTTTGATTTATAACTGCAAAGACATAATAGATTTTTGCAAGGTTTTTTTTCTGAGCACCGTATTGGCACTTCTGATCAGAAATTATCAATAGAGAATATTAATAAAGCATTAAGTGGATCAAGTAGTGACTAATAAACAGCTCAAAAAGTATTTTCTTCATCCAACAGATTTTTTATCTATGGAGTCTTAGGAAGATCAGCAGGAGTTGGTACCTCTCCAAAATTTTTATCCATTATCCATAAGACACAAAAACACCGTTGGTAAAATTTCAAATGCAGCAAATGTTGAGGAGAACAGAAAGATCTGGATCACGTAGCAAACTGAGACTTTTCAAAGGCAAGGTATTTAAAGGCAGTCAAATTCCAAGTTGATCTGACCCAAGCAAGGTAGACCAGCCGTAAGAAAAAACGTGTCTTGGAAGAAGTGACTCTGGAGCAACCAGTACAATGTGGTTAGAAAGGGCAAAAGAGCTGTCCAGTGGGCAGAGAGGCAGTGGAAGTAATGTACTATTATTAAGGAGAGTACAGAGAAACTGAATATGTTTGTTTCAGCCCCTTCTAATGCCTCCTGACTCACAGAAGCCACCAGCACCCCTTGCACTGTGCTGGGTCCTGAGGCTCTTCCCCACCTAAGCCTGCATCCATCTCACTAGATGCTGCTGCTTTCATTGGGTTTTAACCCCCTGATACTTAAAACCAGAGTTTCATCAATCACTTGAGAAGCAGCCACCTTGACAAGGACACAAGCAACTCTAGAGAGTGTGAGTCTGAAAAACAAAGACTTTCTTGGCAACTGGTAAGAGTGGAGAGAGGATGGGACCAGCAATGGTCATGCGACCTCTAAGGAAGCATCAGCAGTCAAGGATGCTTCTGCTGGGCTATGCATAAGAAACTGCACTGCTTTGTCAAAGGGCTTCATTTCTCAATGGTTTTGAACTACTTACGCTGTACACATGTCACTTTCTAATTTATTTTTTGCTAATGAAATTTCTGAGAAGCAAATCAGATTGCTATTGACACTGAATCTAATGCAGCCCCTTCTTTGTCACAGTCGCTTTCTGAAATGAAGTTATAACAGTGCTGTAAAAAACACTTGATGTGACAGGCCTGGAAGATGAAATGGTTTGTTGATGTCAGTCTGTGGTAATGGAAGCTGAGCTGAATTGCTCAAAAACAACAAATTATATAGATTTAGGGCACAGAATAATTTCAGCTGCATCACCTTAATGTCCTTTTTAATGGAAACAAATTGCTTTGTGCTATGTAAAGTGGTGCCAGTGAGAGCTGGAAAGTTCAAAATGACACAATGGCATTGGTAGGATCCTCATATAGTTCAGTAGAAGCATGACAGAGTGAAAAACGAGGAAGGAACCAAGAATTTGGATCTCCAGCACATACTCTTGAGCCTCTGTTTAGAACCTGTACTAAGCCAAATATGAACAAATATTCTTGCTTTATTCATAATAGTAACTGTTTATCATTTGACTTCATCAAAGTATTCATTAAACTTCTCTTAAATTTGCAATACCCTCTGAAACCTAGCCTAAGTTTCAAAGTATTCAGTCATTTTAATGACAGTGATATATTTATAACAGGAAAAAACAACCCCTGAAAAAAAGTGGCCATACCAAGGATTTGTTATCTCAATGCAGTTTATTTAAACTATGCAAAGCAACATAAGCAATACTCCTATGAATTACGTTTATTTGTATAGTGTGGTACCTCCTGGTCCCAGCAACACACCTGCATCACACTGTACTAGGTGCTAGATGAATATAGAAATCTTAAGCCAGCATTTTTGTACAAGTCTTTTAATATCCCCAGTATATTTGCAAAATATCAAGTCTTTAATTGACATAGTGCAACCATATCTTCATTTTAAAAAACAGGAAAACTGAAGTCAGTTGAATTATTTCTATCACAAAGGTGGAAATGGAGAGATTTACAGACTTCCACAGAAAAGACTTGACGGGACACCTTTGCCTGCAAAGATATTGGATTGCTTATTCCAGGTCATATAATGAACAGGGACTGAGTCCTTTCCTCCTTCCTTACCCTGACCACAGAGAATCACTATCCTTTTTCTTTTGGAGATGGTTACATTTTAGTCCTACTCTTCTGTATTGTAACAGTGACATTTTTCAGGAATAAACCTTCTCCTTTGTACACATAAGTTCACAGATGCCTTGAGGCAAGTCTTTAAATCCAAGTAGTCTCACTAGGTACAGATATTATCTACCTTCTCCACTGGAAAAAAAATAAATGTTGGAATAAATATTAAAGATATTATATCTGTGTTGCTATAAGGGGCCAGCAAAAAGACTGACTTTGGTCAGCTTGGCCAGCCTGATGGAAGAGCTGCGGTGGTGTTCAGCAGATAGCACAGCTGTGCTGGGGCTGCGCCATGCCAGAGCTCTGGGACTGCCCTGGTAGGGCTGAGCTCGCAGTAACCACACAGTCACGAGCGCCTTGCCTTGCAATAAAAGAGCAAGGTACAGCTTTGACAGGTATATAATGCTTAGATCTTATCCCACTTCCACCTTCTGATGCTTAGATGACACAAAAAGCACTTTGTTCACTTTCGATTAATGTTTCTACAAACTAACTTTTTGCTAACACATCCATAGGGAAAGCATCATAAATACTTCTGGAGATAGACATTGATCATATGGCTTGCAGGAAATTGCTGCTTTGCCAAACTGAAATGCATAAATGAATTAACAGGCAGATGCTCAGAAAGCAAAAACTACATTATATGAGCTGGGTGACTTTTCCCTCAGCACGAACAATGGATTATCTTGGGGAAGTATCTCCATTCTCGGAGATACTCAGAACTTGACAGGACACAGCCCTGGGTGACCCTGCCCAACTAGTTGCTCTGCAGAGGTCCCTCTTGCTTGTATCACAGCATCCTTGCCCCACTTGAAGGCCCCGTAGAAAGTGGAAATTGTTCTTGCATTTTGCATCTCATTGCTTAGTTTCCTTCTCCCCTTCTATCTCTTTCTTCTCATGCCCTTGATTTATTTCTGTTGAGTCTTTCTGACCTCTGAACTGCAGTTTTATGAGCCAGCTGCCTGAGCTTTGCTAGGGCTGCACTGGATTATGGCTGGACTGCGCCTTCAGTGCCTAATGTTTTTAATTGGGCTAAAAGAATTAGAAAAGTTACAGTGGGACTGAGCTGGACAACACTCCTGTTGGAGTCACCCTGTGTCAGGCTGCCACAGGGAATGCCACCACCCTCGCATCAAACAATTCTGGTTGTATACACATATATACACAGGTGCAGTTTACAGTTCAGTTGTGGTACTAACAGCTTGGCTCCTTTTGTGTGACAACAATGATAGCATATTGGGGTAGGACATAGAAATGAAGGGGACATTCACAAAGGTGTCAGCAAGCACAGAAAAACCTCAGGATGCGGACAGGACACTCACGAACACTGTCCCTGGCAACTCTTTGCCCAGGGTCTGTCGCTGACCAGACAGCTCTTGGACTGGGAGACTGTTGCACCTTTCCTGCCTGCACACGGGATGATAACTGGTTGTCTTGGATGGGAGAAGAGAGAATTTTCATTAAATCTGCTACCTAGGCAGGCAGCCTGCTGCCTGCTGAAACCTGACATATGCGACTGGCTCAGCCTGACAAGAGGCAGAGATGGAAGAAATCCATGGTAGAAGATAACTCGTACTACAAGCAGACAAAAAAAGACAAAAAAAAAAAAAAAAGAAAAGAAAAAGATTACTTAGGTGCAAACTCCTGCTAGGTATAAGACAGATGGTTTCTCAGGGCCAAGAGCCAAGATTTTCTTGTAATATTGGCCAGCAATTACATGAAATCTTATTTATTTATTTACTTATGTACTTAGTCTTCAATTGAAAATACCATAGAAATAAACCTGACAGTGTTCAAATTCAGTTCGCTCCAGCCTTATCGTTTCATCCACTGGTGGGTTCAATTCCTTTTTGATCTCTGCGTTCAGGAAGTACGAACACTGCTACATCAAATTTTTATGAGGGCTGCTGACATTTTCCCTCCGCATCAGCGTTCCCAAGGCTTGCCAGCAGCAAACTCGCTTGGGCGGGTGCAGCAGGAGCAAGCCTCACTCCTCTTTGCCCTCCACCTCAGCAGCTCTCCCGGAAGATGATGTCATGGTGATTGTAATGACGTCATCCGTACGCGGGGAGCAAAAAAATAGTCCTGAATATCTCAGACCAGGGCGTGGGGAAGAGGAAACTGAAATCTCTGTGCAAGGCAGGGAGGGTGCCAGCTTGCCATGCAGCGCCACCACAGATTGGGACCCTGCCTGCTGCAGAGGCTGTGCCCCCTCCTCAGCACAGCCACCTTATTTATCCTGATGGAGGATTAAGCCCTCTGCCAGCACATGCTACCTGGAGGTTACGATTGCATTTCTGCAACTGCATGGCACCAGACTCAGTGCAGGCTTGCAGAACGGTTGAGGTTGGAAGGGGCCTCTGGGTGTCACCTGGTCCAAAAGTAGCTGTCTGCACGTGCACAATTATTATTTGTGTTATTACATCCACTCCAAACTATGCAAGGTATGCTGAGACCCTCAAGTCTAGTTTTGCTTACTAAATTCTTAAGAAATAATGGGGTATGAAATCTATTCGTCTCTTTTGGTTACATTTTTTTTCGAAGTGCATTTTGAAGGTATGGTCTGGGACAGCATCGCACCCCAGCCAAGTTTTGCTGAAGGTGGGGATTGTCTGGGGGTAAGGGGGTGAGAAAAGCAAGCTGACAGCAGAGTTGTGCTTGGGGTGATAACACAGAGCATGAGAGAGACTGACCCGCTCCGTGTGATGGGCTCTCCTACCTATGATACGGGCAGTGCCGAGGACTGTTACAGCCTGTCTAACCTCACCTGAGACACTGAGGAAAAATATCAAGCAAACACAAGACAGAGGGGTATAACCTACAGGAACGCCAGACTCTATGATGATGAGACCAAGGGAGAAGATGTCATGGCCATTGGGCAAGGGGCCAGCAGCAAGCAAGGCACAGATCTGCCAGGCTTAGAGAGCTTCCACCTCCACCCCCATCAGCCACCGACTACAACAGAACCCGGCGGGGAAGGGGATGGGAAGAACCTCACAGCACTGATGGGATGTGACAGACGTGGTCTGGGAAAAAACCCAAAGGCATTAGGTAAGCCTTTATCTCAGTTGGCTCTGAGATACCAGCAAATGAGAAGAGTTGATATCACATAATCACTTTTAAAAACAAAAGTCGTGGGGTATTTTTTTAAGTAAGAAAAGTCTAGTTATTTGATCCAGTTGGGTTTTTGTTTAAAATCCTCCCCCCTGGGTTCGTGTCATAACATTTTGTCAGAGAAAACCACCCAAAGACTGAATTAGGATGTCAGAGCGTTAAATCTGTTAGTTCACAAGGTTTTAATTTTCTGTTTGTTTAATTTAGTGGAAGATCTTTTATAACACCCTAAAAGTGTTATTTAAGAGAAAAAGTGATTTTAGCAGTTAGAAACTGGAGACAAGGTGTTGGCGCTTATGAATCAGATCGTAAAGGGTAAAGCAATGAAGCTCCACTGATTTCCACAACGCTAAAGCTGTTTTACACCACCTGAGCATCTGGTCTTTCAGCTTCAACTCGCCTCCACTGCCAAATAACTGTTGTGATAACGTCCTTCAACGGAGGACATTCATTAAAGAAAAAAACAACAGCATGATTTTTCTTCCCTTGCTGCTGTTCCAAAGATAATTACAACTAGAGAGTCTCAAGAAAGGTTGTCTTTGCTTTCAGTTTTGCGCATGGACATTATTTTGCAGTGTCGGGCACAAGATTTAATCACAGTCTGCATCTCCTTAGATACCACTGCTAGTCACCCCAGAACACTAACGCTGAGGGAGTTCAGCCCCTTGAGCATCGCCGTGCAGACTCGCCGGTGTCCTGCCTGCCTCGGCCAGTGCAGGGGGAGAGCCCATCTCCTGCGGGGCAGGTATAGGAGGGGTCCCTGCTTACAGACCGGCTGTCCGGCACTCCGAATCCAGCTCTCCATACTCATGCGCATTTCATGGTCCCTGATAAGGAGGGAGAGGCAGACATCACTTACTCATTGAGCAGATAAAATAACTGAAATGCTAGAAAAGGGAGTCACGAGGGGACCAGCCCGCAGCCCCAGCCGGAGCGCAGGAACTGACAGGGGAAGCTGCAGAGGGAAAGGCTTTGAACCACTGTAGAAGAAAAAATGGCCCTCCAGAAGAGCTGCACAGTGAATTATTAATGCTTTATGAGTCCTGTCTCAAGGTCAGACCACATGTAAGGGTCTCTCTGTGGATTTACTCCATCATTTACTCACAAGAAACTCCCAGATTTGCAGCCTGCAGGTGACCCAAACAAGAGCATCTTTGCTCTTGGACACATTTTGCCAGAAGTCCCAATGTCTGAGTAGAAGCAGGACCGAGCCATCCCCACACCTGCCATTCCCGTGCTGGTTCACACTTACTTGTAAGCCTTTTTCAGGGTCTGCTCTTTGGAGTAGAGTGAAAGCTGTGGATCTAATGATCACTTGTAAGCGCACAGTCTGCAGGAGATAACTCATTATGGGCTGAATGTGCCAGAGGGATCTTCACAATCTGGGGAGTGGAAGCCTTTCTTCAGTCTAAACTATGATCAGCTTTAGGTTTAATAAATTTCCTTTTCTAGGTAACAAGCTTCACTTTAGCAAGGGTAACACTGCACAGAGCAAAGACCTGCACCAGCATGGTGCAAACAAGCCTCAGAGCCTGCAGATCAGCCACTCCGATCCCAGCACATCCAGTCGGTGTTAACAATCCTTCCAGTCCACTGCCTCTGCACCAAACCTGGGGTGAGATGAGGCTCCGAGGAGCCCCACACTTTTTCCAAGTAACTTGGCCTCACACTTTAAAGGCAGCAATTCCTGCTGGCCAGGGATGAGGCAGGCTGCCAGCAGTGCACGGGGAAGGTTTTTGCTGATCATTCCCTGAAGCAGGAGCAATAATTTCAGTCATCAGGGCTGCCTTTCAGCAGCACAATATTCATACTGTTTTTAAAGATGGTTTATGGCTGTTAGCAAGTCAATTCAAGTAAGTCAATTAGGTTATTAAAAAATTTGCATGAAAGAATATGCCTTGAAACCACATGAAACTGCACAATTGTCCATCTGTTTAGGTCTCAGACCTGCTGTGTGATGCCCGCCGAGAATGCCCACATCCTTAGGGCGGCATCCCTGGAGCACTAGCAGGGTTCTTCTGCCTGCCCCAGCCCTCTGCACCATTGCACTGCGGGCACTGGTCCCTATGGGGAAAGATGCCCACTGCTATCCCAACTTGAGCCAGTGGTTCCCAACCACAGCCTGGAAATGCAAACGGCAACAGGATCATGGACCTGTTGGAGTGAGTCCAGAGGAGGGCCACAAATCTGATCAGAGAGCTGGAGCACTTCTCCTGTGAAGACAGGCTGAGAGAGTTGGGATTGTTCAGCCTGAAGAACAGAAGACTTCAGGGAGATCTTATAGCCCCTTCCGGTACCTAAAGGGGGCCTACAAGGAAGGTGGAGAAGGACTTGTTACAAGAGCATGTAGTGATAGGATGAAGGGTAAAGACTTCAAACTGGAAGAGGGCAGATTTAGATTAGATATCAGGAAGAAATTTTTCACTCTGAGGGTGGTGAGACACTGGAACAGGTTGTCCAGAGAAGCTGTGGATGCCCCATCCCTGGAGGTGTTCAAGGCCAGGCTGGATGGGGCTTTGAGCAACCTGGTCTGGTGGGAGGCGTGGGAGGGCTTGGAATTTGAAGATCTTTAATGTTCCTTCCAATCCAAACCATTCTATGATTCTATGATCATGATCTCCATCCACAGGGAGATATCGTCAGCAGAACAGTTTGGGTTATCGATCCATCAGGCAGCTCCAGCACCAAATCAAGCTGTGGGGTCGGGACTGCCTTGACAAAATGCTGCATTTTGCAGTGAACAGACTGCATCATCCCACACAGGGGAAAAAGCTCTGCATTTCATGGCGTTTGGATTAGATCCCCCACCAAAATAATGCTCTCTTATATTACTTTTCTTTCCATTATTTAAAAACAACCACAAACACCCAGTAAAAGAACTGCTATTTGAACCTACAAGATAAGTACCCCCAAATCCTTATCCTCTTGTATTCCAGGACATCTGTGCATATTAAGCAAAAGGAATTATTATCTGCTACGAGACAGGTGTTTTAACTGTACTGGGAGTTAAAAATGAGTCTCACTAAAAACTAATTCAATTGAATGGGAAGTTCTTTAATTTAACAACCAAATTGATTTTTTTTGGTTGATCAGTAGTGATAAAAATAGAAAGACATGCTTTGAAATAATTAAAGAAACATTTGACTGGAATAAAATGTTGACTACAAAGGCCTTCTGAATGAGTATAATTTTGATTTCTGAGAAGAGATTTGGAGCTGACAATGATCTGGACCAGTTTTCTAATGTTGGAGTCCTTGGCTGGCTAGTTGGGTTCTCTCCTGTTATAGGCTACAGAATCCAGGTGCTACATTTGAGAGTAACCATCTGACTTCAGGGCATGGCACTTAAATCACTGCCATCATTTTTCAGCTGTAACTACTTGCATGTCTTGTTCAAATCCTTTTTCAGCAGGCAATTCAGTGCTCTAAAAATGAAAAATACACACTAGGGAAAATCACGGATCTTAGTTTCTATAGTTCCTTCTCTTTTATTCCCTCTCTGAGCTGCTCAGAAGCTGCAAAGATACAGATAACTGCAGAAGCATCCTCTTCTGAAGACTTACATAGTGTTTTGCACTATAATAAAGAAAATGTGACATTATCGTGTGAATCTTCATCTCTGCAAAAAGTAAAGTATGAATTCTTTGCTCAGTACTTCTTGTTCTGAGATGAGGACTAACTTGAGGGATTCTTGTGAGATGGAAATTAATGAATTTCCTTAAAAAAATTGGTTTAGGCGTCACCCAGAAAGCTAGTATCTGGCCTATCAGGGTGAAAAGTTTGTAGTGGGAATCAAAGCAAAGGTGCTGGATGTTTTTGTTTTTTAAAGTACTTTGTAAGCTCCACAGACCTGGAGCACTCCTTGACAGGCATTTGCATCATTTCCATTGGAGAAGTTGTAGGAGAATATTAATAAAAAATAATTAAATAGTATTTGGCAAGAAAAGGCGCTAGTAAGTTGTTTTTTGATTTTTGCACCCACAAAGACAAGCCTGTAACAGATCCTTATGTTCAAACAATAGGGTGCATATGGACGTCTTTCATGCAGGGTCAGTCTTGTATCACAGCAGTTTGTGTGATTTTATATACATTTTGAATTACATCAAGGATTTGTTTTTTGAATAGCTTGAAAAAGCTGTACAGAAAAAACAACTTGAACAACCGCCCCTGTATTTTTCACGTGTTACAATTCTCAGGGAATGTTGTCGTATGGAGTAAATATCTAAGCGATCACTATTGACGTGGGAGACCAAGCAATGGAGCTGGTGCATGGGCTGAGCGTGGGACTGGGAAGCAGGACTGACCTCCAGGGTTGTCCTCCTGCTTGCGCCACTGACTTGTAGGGTCAAATTCTGGCAGTTTTTCTGTAGTACTTAGCATCCTCAAGGTACTTAACCTTTAGGATGTTTGACCACCTCCAAAATTTTGTTCTCCAGAGCCTGATGGGTTCAAGAGTGATGAGCACCCTCAGGTTTGGCTAAAGTCAATGAGCGTCAACATATCTTGCAGCATGTATATCCAAACAGCTATGTTAAAATGGAAAATCCCTGGGAGACAAGATACAGGTCACATTTACTTCTGTGTTGTTGGAGAAGGCCATTCCCCCCACCAGCTTCCAGCAGGGATTTCCTTACATTAACTATCTCAGGGTGGGTACCACCCTGCCTTATCGCCATTAGCATTTTACACACAGGTGGACAGCTTGAGTTCACTATGCAAAGTAAGAACATTTTCTATTTTTATTATCCTGTAAAGACAGTCTAAAAGTCAGGACATTATATTAGTACTTAATGTTTACAAGGTGCCCTACAACCCTGGGATCACAACCGTATGCTGTGCAAGAGGCAAATATTGTCATAACCACTGACAGGAAAGGGTGATCGCTCTTTTTCACAACACCTATATTTTTCTAATCGTGCTCTCTAGTAAATCGTTTATAAATAGAACCATTGTGCAGTTAATGTAGTCTCTGAATGAAATGTAAGCTCATGCTAGACACCTATACTAAGAAAGGAATAGAAATAACATTGTTGAATCTTGTAATCGACGAAGAAAAGCTGCAGAAAGATTGCAGACAGTGCCAGGAAAGTCTCTGCCTGTATGAATGCAAGCGCCTTAATCTGCATGACAAAGACTTCCCTCCCCTTCCAAACTGCTAGTTCTTTCTGCTTTGTGAAACCATGAGAAATAACATGGCATTCGCTATTCACTTCATGCAGTCTCTGTGCTGCAACGGGGAAAAAAGAGGCTGCACCCACGAAGGCAGTGCCATGACCACGTTTTGCAAGACATAGGACATTAAATTCTCATCAAAATGTGTGTATTCAATGCCTTGCCCTGGTGCAGGGCAGATCTGGACTCTGTGTTTCCTTTGTACAGCAGGGAGTTCCTTCACTACACCAGAGATTTCACAAGCCTGATTCTAAATTACATCGCAGAGGTTTGATTATTCCTTCTGTATAAAATTCTGCATGGTAATAAGATGTCCCTTAGATGCAACCGCTGCGCTGCGGTTGACACAGCAGAAATAGAGCAGAAACAAAGGACAGAGTGTGAATCACCAAAATCCACAGTAAAGCGAGTCTCCAGCCTGAAGCGCGGGTTGCTTGTTGATGCTGAGTTTCTTGGGGACAACCAGAGAGACCCAACTGGGACCCGCAGGGTAGGCGATCCCACCGGGCGATCTACTGGCTGGTGCCAGCCTCCAGACACAAGACCTTGCCCGCAGACGGTGGCAGGGGCAGGGCAGCTCCCCGGCTGCCCGCTGGGGAAGCACACAAAGCCCTTCGAACCCGCTGCCTCCCCAAAGGATGCCGGCACTCGGCAGGGACTCCGAACCAGGCAGATTTCTTTAATCGAGCGGGATGTGTCACTTTTAGCTCACGCGTGCTCCTGCTCCCCAGATGCACCAATTCGGCTCCCCTATCTACTTATTGTAAACTCAAACCAGACTGGAAAACCTCCAGTGCCAAGCTCTGCTCTGAGCTTCATGGTGAAAGCCAAATTAACTCCAGTGAAGACAAAGCTTCACACAGAGTAAATAAGCAGACGTTGGCCTTTTTTCCCTTTATTACTGACTTCTTGCAACTCCTTCTAGCCAATTTGGCAGGATCCTCGCTCTCTGATCAGACAGAGCTCCTGATAAAGACAAGATGGATTTTGCTCAGAGCAGGATCCTGCCAAAGACAAGGAGAGATTTGTTCAGAACAGGATTATTATTTTTTTTGATCAAGTGGCAACTGGTAGAAGAAAACGAGAGATTTAAGGACCAATTTTTTAAAAAGCATCTACTTGCCCTGCAGATCCGTGCCCAAAAAGTATTTGAGATGTTGAAGTACAACAGTTGCCCGTCTATTTGCTTACTGATACCGATAGTTCAGTCGCTTGGGACTGCAGAAACTTCTTATCACGGGGCACAGAGACACTGTGCCAGATTCTGATCTCAGCTGCACGTGGTGTAATTTACCTTATGTTCATATTTCACTAGAATAACTGAGATGGGAACGTGCTTCACCCTTCCCATCCTTTTGCCTTCGGAGTTGAAGCAAAGGGAAGCTTTCCTTCAAAATGTAGGAACAGTGAAATGATTAACAAAAGCTAAATAGGGCAGTTTCAGGCTGAAAAATGTATGATTCATAGCAACTTGTTCAGACATATTCCTAAGTCATATACATTATGGCAATTTAATTATGTAATAGAAGGGATCATATACTGTTGCGTGCCCACAGTTCCCACTCATCCGACTAAATGCAGATGGGCTCGCGCTACACAGAAAGTAGCACACAAAAGAGAGGGAGCGAGAGAAAAGTGGTGTTGGGATTTAAGAAAAAAGTACGTAGCAAAAATAATACCCAAATGGCAAGTTTTTCGTACCACAAAGTGTTCATTTGTTCAACTATAGCAAAAGGCTGGGCAGAAGAGCGTCCCAGCAACAAGCCAAGGCAATCCCAGCATAGGATTAATGCCATTAAATGGAAGGGAAATGTCACAGCATGCATAAGAAATCTGAAGACTTCAGACAAGCAAGTACCATTGCTCTCGAGTGAATGTGGGTGTTTCTATTATAAAGCTAGGTGTGGAATTTCACAGCCTTTCCAGTACACCTCTCCACTTAAATCAGAGGTTTAAACGCTAGTGAGTGTTGCTTCAACTTCTTTAGTGTTCTGATAAAATCTAGTAGGTGATTTCTGACCAGTCTGGGGAGGGTACAGTTATTTGTAGATCACTTGCACCCCACGACTGCATCTTCCATGAGTCCATGACACTACCTATTTCATTCAAAGAGGCACCGCCTTCAAAAAAACTCCTGCCTTGTTTATGCGCTGGAAGACTTAATGTCTATTGGAACATGCATCTTCACAAATTTGTATCATATCAATCTCTTTTGAAAGCAGAGGTAGCAAATGGCAGCTGAACATGAGGGATGCAGTGGTGGCAGTGCTCACAGAGATAAATTACTGTCTGCAGTGATGGGAAACTTCTGAAAAACTCATTCATTCCCCTGAGGTGCCAGAAGTGATACCCTTCTCTTAGTTGACTGTCGTATCACAGAACAGCACTGGCACCATCTCCTGTAGCCATCAGACCTGGTGAAGACCATTTCTTTATGAGAACTTGTGGCTGCAGTTACGTGATCGGCAGCGTCAGACTTGTGCAGTAAGAGATAAACCACTGGTATGTATAGATCAGACACCAACATGTAATTACATTTATATAGGATTAGTAGGATCAGATAGTGCTGAGTTTATGCTCGCTTTATAGCTTCATGCCTGCTTTTGTCAGCTTTGGGAGAGCAGATAAGAAATGGTTGGCCATGAGATCCCCCGTGTGCTCCGCGGTCCTGGGGACAGGGGCAGCCCCTGCAGATCCTGCTGCTGGGGACAGAGAGGATTGCTCCCAGCCAGAGAGGAGAAAGGCTGGGAGCAATATAAAATA
>VXAK01005254.1:34502-58752 GCA_013399435.1 Arenaria interpres | reverse complement strand
ATATAAATGCATTTTATAAATTATACAATATTGTATAAAATATACATTTAAAAAATAAATAAAACTTAATACTTCAGTGCATGCTTTCTGGGCCAACTCTAGCAGAGCTGTAAGTTCACCGCTGCGATGGAGGAAAACCTGCCTGTTCCAGGTGAATGGCACTTGAGCCAGAGGCAGAATAATTTTTTTTAAAAAATAATTAAATATATATATACACAGCACGAACAGCCTCTGAGCAAACAGAGCGGGCACAGCCTCCAGCAAGCCTTGCTTCGTCAGGTTTGCCTGCTCCCCAATGAGGGGAGCAGGAGGAGCAGAAGGCTGTTGGCTGGCCCCACACCTTGCTCTGGCCACCCAGATGTGGAGGGGGGCGCAGAGGGATGCAGAAGGACACGGGGGGATCCAGAGGGGTGCTGGCATAGGCAGGAGGAGGCAAGTGCTTGCAGGAAGCAGAGGCAGCATGGACATCCCCAAGGGAAAAGGGACATCCCACTGGCACGGAGCAGTGTGCCAGGTGGAGGTGCCACTGGTGAGGGCTTGCTCCTAGTGCGTGGTGGGAACTGCCACCCTGCGGAGAGGGCAAGGAGGACCTGTCACCCAGGGGAGATGCTCACACACAGTGTAAGAAGAAAACCTTGATTGACTAATCTGTGTCCCCATTAACCATCAGAGCCAGGCTTGGTGTTTGCCCACAGGACGTACAGGGAAGAAAAGGTAAAGAAAACCTGAATAAATGGGGCTAATCAATTTAATGAAGAATAGGAAAGTGTAGTAGCCTCCTACAGGAGTGAGAGACACCCCCCCATGATAAGTTGCACCGTCTCTGGATCCCCACTCCTATGGGGGGAGCAGCCACCGCCGCCCCAGCGCATGGGGAAGCCGTCAGCAGCATTACCTCATCCCGCGGCAGTGACTCAGACCAGCAGTATCACCTCTGCCTGCCAAACCTACCAGGTCAATAAAATCATTTCAGAGTCTTGAGGAAGCAGGTCTAGTAGGTAAGAACCCCTCAAGGGAAAAGGAACGACACAGGCTGTAGGGAAAGGCACATTATTCCACATTCCTGTACTCCATCCATCCATGTAGTAACACACAGAGGTGATCGACATCCGTCAGCTGTGATGTTCTTCCTTCTCTCCAGGAAAAGTGTGGCATATTCATGCCTCAGGTGTGCATCTTTCCCGACTCTGCTGTGTGCTGTTATCAGTGAAGGCAGGGTCAAAGAGGTTCATCTGAGTTTGGAGCAGAAAGGGACATACTCCTAAGGGCTTGTAGAGCTGGTTGCACAATGTTGAGCTAGTCCCTGAAAAATTGCAGCTAGGGAAAGAACCCATATTGCACCACAAATATGCATCATCAAGTTTACAGATCAGCTCTCACGTAGCAAGACCTTTGGGGTCTACTTGCAGAACTATGGGGTTGTAAGCTTGCCGGAGGCTGAGAAAGAGGAGCAAGTCTGACCACAGAAACCTTTCTGGTCTGGATGCAAGCTGGAATGGTATCTTCTTGGAATGGTATCTTCTTCTTGTAACTATTCTGTAGCTACAGACATCAAAAATGTGGAGCCATGCTTTGAGAGTGATGTAAGGAATACGCTCCATCTTGCCTCACAGCTTCATGTGAGAGAAAGCTGTGTCAGGAGATGGACAAAAGCCACCCCTGACTTTACATGTCAGTGGCCCGCTGGTCTCTGATCTGCATGTTTGGCACTGTTTCCAAGCTGGAGTCATCCCTGCGCAGCAGGTTTTAATATTTTTTATGTATAATAAGGCACTGATCAAAACTGGTTCAGTGACAGTATGATTTAACACACTTTCCCTTAAAAGAAAAAAAAAAAAAGAAATAATACAGCTCTCCTCTTCAATGACGGGCATCATCTTATCTCTGATTTAAACTTACCAGAACCCTAGGATGCAGGAGGCAGATTTCTGGCCTCAGATTTCACCTGTTGAACCTTCATATAACCAAGGTGGGAGGCAGAAGCTAGTTCTTGGTTCATCTTTACTCACAGCATTCTAAGTGCCTTTAAGACATTCCACACTTCTTTCTAACCTCGGTTCTCAAAGGTTTGCATACACTAAAGCAAAACCACAGGATTTCATTTCCTTGATAGAATAAAACCAGGAACGTGTATATTTAATAAACACATGAAGACTACCCGTTTTATTTCAGTTTTCCTTTAAGCAGAATAAAAAGCCATCAACTCACCCAAAAGCCAAGGACTACCAACAGCCGACAGCGGGCTCTCCGCACTGCTCTGTCCCCGGGGCAGGTCACCCCCGATGGCATGGCGTGGGGTGTCCTGCCAGCCAAGAGGGATCTGCTGAAGAACAAACAGCTCTTCTGGCACCAAAACTGCTGACTATAATATTTGCCAATATGGTATCTTTTTTTGCTGGTCAGATTGAGAAATGGAACGGGGATCATTCTGGTTTCTAAGGTGTAGCAGGCCATGACAAACAACCAGAAGAAATGGCCCTGGGGCTAAAAATCAGTCCTTATTACCAGCCCGAGCTCAGCTTTCGTGCAGAGACTTGAGCAGGTTTCTGAGTATACGGCTTACATCCCATGGGAGCTGATAAAACTAACCCATCTCAGGGGGGAATATTTATTGAATTCACTAATTCTTTTAGAAGAAAACCATTGCTTGATGGAGTCATCCCAGGGCTGGGAACTGAGACAAAGGTAATTCCTGAAGAACTGCTCTGTGGTCTCTGGGCAAGAACCTGTCTCACTCCGATCCTCTCCGATTTCTGCCATTGGCATCAGTGGGGCCAAGATTTCATTTTTTGTGCCAAGCGTGAATAAAAAAAGATGTAGAACTGGGGACAGTAACGTTTACTGGACACTGTCAATGGCTTTGAGATCTGAGGGAGATGATTACACCAGGGACTTCTGGCTCTGCCCAGCCACGGTGCAGCAGCAGCAGAAAGACCTTCCTGTTAAAATGTCAGAAATAAGGTTCCCTGTTTGGACGGCTCATTAGCAGCAGACTCTCAACAAAAGTTTAAGAAGGCTGTGAGAAGGATTAACATTCCCTTGAACCTGACACTAACCATGGATAAGGGGAATTACACCAGTATAAAGGAAGGTGTGAATTTAATTAATCATGCTGGCAACATAATTCCCCATGTGAGCATTTCTCCTCCAATATGAACCATGGCAATTTTCAACACAATTGATGTTACTTAAGAGGTAGCTTAAGCTGAAAAAAAGTCACTCTTTATCCTGTAATAAGAGGATCCACATGGGAGATTATACAGCACAACTGCAGCAACACATCTATAATTACAATGGTCTGAGTTCCCATGCAGATGAGCCCCGACTCTGGTATAGTTATTGATTTGTGCTGCTGCGTGTGAGAGGGGAACAGGACCATTGTGTCTGAATTATCCTCTCTGCATGGCCAAGAAGGGGGACAACAGTTTTTGGTAAAGAAGAAAGAACAGAAATTTCCTTTCTCCCCTTTTAACTCCACAACTTCCAACAAAACTATTTGATGTCAAACCACTTACTCTATAGGACTCTAATCCTCCCAAAATACTATTAGATTAATGGCTGAAACAGAACACAGAAACAGATTGGGTTTTATTTCTCATTTTTTCAGGCACTAATGCAGTCATTTTAGATACTAAGTCATGGGAGAATGTGTCCCTGCCTCTTCCCCTGCAGCCAAAGGTGAGATGAGCTGGCACTGTAGGCTGAGCCTGCTTTCATGACATCTTCTCTGACAGCTCATTTTCACCCCTTGATTCAGCTATCCCTGATCACAGGTACATTGCATCAGACCTGCCAGCTCCAGCAATTTATCAGACTACAAAGAGCATACTGTATTCCTATAGAATGTACTTTAGGTAAATAGCACAAAGTAAGTCATATGTAAGCGTCTAAACACAGCCCAAACCACCATTTACTTCCATGTAGACATGCCCAAAACAGGCACAATGATGTCAATGTATCAAAAGCAATTTAGGCCAAATAAGAACCTAACTCCAAATGTTTGTGAAGTTCAGCGTTGCCTTTGGTAGGACCAGGTTTCCTTCCACGTGCAGGAGACAGTCCATATGGCAACTTTTAATTATTTGCATAAAAATTTGGCCAGGATGTTAAAATCAACAGCACAACTTCTGCAATATAGTGCTACACACAATCCTTAAAGTCTGTAGACTCCGGTCTTTCATCAGGCCACTGATAAAAAACTCAATTTATGAACTGGTTTCACCACTCTTCTGATCAAGGTCACAGCCAAGTAAATGTAACGACTTGGGCTGGAAGACATTTTGTCTTGGCATAAGAATATCATGTTTTCCCTCAAGCAACACTTTTCACCTAAGCTATTGTAAGTAAATAGTGCATGAAACCAGGAGTGCCTGTTAAAACATTTTCCTTGATGAAATATTTAATACCTTTGTTAATTAACAACCTATATCCTCCTTATCTTCTTAAAAATAACAAACACATTCTTCTCTGCACAATGAATGAAAATGAGAAAAGGCCAATGGTGAAGGATCTCAGTAATTTTTATGAATGGAAAACACCTCACTTTGAAGATATTTAAGAGCAGGGCTTCCACTTTCTGAGTGAGGTGGAAATGCCTGGCCAGGGACTGCACACCAGCAATGCAGGATGCTGTCTTTGGAAAACATCTTTTCTCCCTGTCCAGCCTTACACATGGGTCATACAGAGCATCCATGACAGGCAAGAGGCAACAGGAAAAACTTGGGCCAGCTGAGATGCCAATGAATCCTATTTCCACAGGCGTCATACAAGGGCCCCACAACATGGATGGAGACCTGAACACTAGATTACCATGATGACGCCCTGCCCTGGAGTAGAAAACACTACTAAGGGGAGGGGAGATCTTAAGGCAAAAACACAGGAGGACTGAAACTCAACAGCAAAACACTTTTGGAACGAGGAAGAAGAGCCAGGACAACTGGTGTGCTGTGTGGATCACCTGGGACATGAGGAGACAGGCAGACCCAGGCAGAACTGCAAGAGATGAACATCAGCGCTGTGACTTACTGAGGAGCGAATCCCGCTCCTGTCATGGCAGGGTCACCCATGAAAAACTCCCATCAAGAGAATCTTGAGAGGTTTCTTTTCTTTCTCCTAGTTTGACCCTTTCAGGTGTCTCCTGGAGAGGGTATTTCTCCCTTTCCTGTTTGAGGAGGGTATACTCCCAAAAGGAAAGGGCATGCTGCACCTGCGAAGGTGGTGGGAAGGAGCATCAGGCCTGTGGGCTCTCCCTGTTGCATAGGAGAACACAAGCTGTGCACAGAGGTGCTTTGGGTCAGGCCAAGGCACAGACCCATTGGTGTACTGGCTTTGCACAGACTGTTGTGTCAGTGACACAAAGCAGGTCTGCAACTTGAGCTGGTCCACTGCCCTCCAAGGACATCCCCTCCAGGGCCTCCTCCGAGTGGAGGCAGGGATCACTCTGATGTGTTTGTGTGAATTTTGAACAGTAAGCAACAAACGAGAATTTGGTCCTGTTGTGACTTCTGGGCTACAGACAGTGTCCCCCCTCCTGGAGTCTCAGCAGGGATGCTCAGTGAGCAGAGGGGCTCATGTCCCTCATTTCCTGGGGGGTTTGCCAAAGCTCACACTAAGCTGTGACCAACTACAGCTACTTCAGCTCCCCCGAAAGAGGGTTTGCGTTCTGCCAGTCAGTTGCTATGAATCTGCAACTTTCCCCCAAGAATCCTGTTTTATTCATCCCCATCCCTGAAAATCGAAGGGTCACGCGGCCAAGGTATAACCCCCCCAGGCACATACATGCTTCTCCCAGCATATTCCCTTACCTACGTGTATCCTCTCTCTTCCCAGCCCAGGCAATTCCTGTTTGCTCATCCTCGGGAGTCACAGAAGCAGCCGGCATCACTCGCAGCTACCTCCCTCCATCTCCAGCTTCCCGCCGACAGTCCCCGGTAGCCCCCGGCTCCCTCCCTTGCTGCCGGGCTCCTACGCTCACAGTTCAACTCGCCCGCCTCTCGCCAGTGTTCCCAAAGCACCCTCTCAGCCAGAGCTCAGGGATCCTTCTCAGCCTGGTTATCCCTTTCTGTCCGGGGGAATGGTTTTTATCCAAGCCATTGTTTTCTCTTTCCTGCCTGGCTTCTCTAGTAGCTCCAGCACTGCCTCCTTTAACTCTGCATCTCCAGTTAGCACCACAGAACTGAGCTGGGAAAGCAAGTCGTAAAAGGGATAATCATTAAAAAAAAAACCAAACCCTCCAAAATGCTTTTGGTGCTTTTCCCCTGTTTGAAAAAAACTATGCAGAAACTGGCGTGCGTAAAGCGGCGGGGATCTCCTGCGGAGGAGCTGAAGCCCCGCGGGGAGAGCGGGGAGGCTCCAGCACTGAGTCACGCCAGCAGGCAGGGCGCTGGGGAAGGCAGCCTCCCCCGAGGTTCAGGTTATTCTCTGTTTTCCGAATAACCGGACACGTTGAATCCCACAAAGGGGTTAAGTTCAAACCTTCAGTCAGTAGTCCCTGGTGGGAATGAGCGGCCGGGTGTTTCACCATCCCTCTGCTCCTCCCTCACAGCAAACTGGCAGACTGTTCCGGTTTTTCCCTGCAAACTGCCAAACCACTATTAAGCCTTAAACTCCTGCCGCTGGAGAGAGGAAACTATTTATAGAATAAAAAATTGAATGAGTTTGCTGGACTTAGTTCATCTTCGGTGACTTCAACAAGTTATATAAGGGCAGATTTCAAAACCACCACCTTTGGACAACCCTTCTCAGGCTTTTCCCAGTTTTTCCTGTTGTTTTGCTTGTCTTTGCTGCTTAGAGCTGGGCACCATTCTGCGAACAATTTTAACTGGTATGTTTTTGATGCTTTGTTTAGGTGAGGGTTCTGTTGCTGTGGCCTGGCCTGCCCTGAGCATCTCTCTCAGAACCTCGCTGCAGGCAGTGGGATGTGGCAGCTTCCAGGAGTCAAGGTGCAGGATTCCCATGTAGTCTATTTACAAGCCTGACAGCATGGAGATGATCTTGGAAGGGATGGAAGATGTTTCCTTCCTTCAAATTGTCTAGCATTTATTAAAAGCAAGTTCTGAATAAAATATTAGGCGTAAAAAGCAGTGCAACTTGACCTATTATTAACAAAAGAACTTTACGAACAAATATTTCATGGCTTGAGTAAATGCAGGGTGAATATTATAGCAAATACATACATTGAAAGTCAGAGCTGAGCTGCCAGAAGCCCAGGAATCATGGAAGTTCAGCACTTCTGAAATATTAGTTGTCCTCAAAATTGAGATGCAGACAGCTATGTTGATAAAATATTGACCTTTTCAATAACACAGTTCTGAATATGGAGACCAACCTAAGGACAATTTATAAACTGGAGGAACAGAGGGACCTGCTGTCCCATTGAAAACTGCTCCTGCAAACTTCTGAGAACCCTTCGCAAGATGATAACAACCCCAGCTGCCACGGAAGCCAAAGTGCTTTAGGGGCTTGTGCAGCATCTCCATGAAGTGGAGCTCTAGTTTGCAACTGGTGGGAAAGGATCCACATTATAAACAGGGCAGCGTATCCATATCAGCGTGGAGCACTGCTTTCAACTCATCTGGAAGAAGGATTGCCTTTCTTATTTCAAGACATGTTATAGCAATACGTGACCTTTGGATAGGACAAGGGCCCTGGTGGTATCTTCAAAATCAATGCGTTGCTTTTTTACATCTCAATGTCCAGGAGCTCTCATGCATTAACAGATGCTGCAGCTTTTTACAAGACAGAGCAGCAGCCTAGGGATGGTTTTGGCATCTCTGCCTACCTCATGTCCGTGTGGCACGTTAGAAAGCAGTTTCTCAGGTCACATGGAAGGTGTGTCTTATTTCCTCCGGTTAATGGAGACAGGGAAGTGCCCCCTGGGGACTGTGTTTTAGTTGTAATATTTCCTTTGTTGTAAACAACAAGTTGTGCCCTAGGAAAGGACGTGCTAAAAGGATTTCACAGAATCACAGAATCACAGAATATTCATGGTTGGAAGGGACCTTTGAGATCATCAAGTCCAAGCACAAAAAAAAACCACACAAAAAAAAAAAAACGCCACAAAAAACAAAAACCAACCAAACAAAACCAACCACAAACCAACACACACACAGAGAGTGAAATGCGCTTCGCTTGCAGCTTGGCTTGGCTTGTCTTTCCCTCCTGGTGTCAGAGTCCATCAGCCAGTGCACCTGACTGCCCAGCTCCCACAGACTTTAATGATGCTTTTGAGTTATCTAACAAGGAATTAAGAGTCTAAACTGCATGACATCTGCTAACACAATCTCCATTTTTTTCATAAACCGAGGCAGTTGTAACATTTAGGAACTTTAGATCTGTGGGTGAAAACTGAACTTCTGAAACTTGTGAAGGAGCCGAGCAGTGTTTCAAGCCTAAGACTCAACCGGTGCTTCAGGGTTCCTAGTGATTTCAGCTAAAATGATTTAATAAACATTGCAATTTAAATATTTTAAATATCTGTCACGCTACAATCTCAATCATTTAAATATTGTGAGGGCATACACCAAAAAAACAGGCAAGAAAGCGGACTTTAAACAAAAGCTAGATGCTGCATTAAGTGCAAAAGGAAAGAAGTTAAATGAGGTGTTGGAACAGAACTTAGATGTTTCATGTTCAGTTTTAACAAGCTCTCAAGCAGTGCTTGAAGCAGGAGTTAAATCTAATTCATGAATCAAAGCCTGAGAAACTCCATGAGAGAAATGTGATACCTCCTAGGGCCAGAGGTCACCAGCAGCACATAAGTGACATCCCTGCAGTGGAAGCTGATGAGAGCAGGGGCTGTGTCCAACAGCCTCCTGTATCTGCAGCTACTTGGGGTTGAGCAAAGCTCTCCTGTGTGCACAAATGCAGCCCTGTATTATGCTCCAAACATTTCCTCATTAGAAAGATCCCAATGTCCTCCCCAGCTTCTGTAACTCTGGGAAGGGCTGAGATGGAGACATGGAAGGGGCTAAATAATCATATAGAGCAGTAATGGCATACGCACAGGGATACTCCCTCTGATGCGCTGAGTACAGTCACGATGACAAAGTGATAGGAGCTTCCCGAAGATATCGTGGGCAGGGCATCACTGCCTGTTGCACAGTAATGCTTGAAAACACACACGACTCCACCTCACATTATTGCCTTTAAATTGCTGATAGCCTCTTAACAGCCAACTGACAGGTCTGGGTGAGGCAGGTACACCTTCACCACCGGACTGCGAGTTTTAACATGGGCTCAGCCTCCCTCACGATGCAGAATGAAGACTGAAGTAAAATCACCAGGGTACTTTCTGGCAAGGGCAGCACAAATTAGCGTGCGAGTTCTGTTACCAGGATTATAATGCTTTTAACAGGCATGATGCACATCCTTGAAATGCTTTGACAGAGATTAGATTTCGGCTATAAAATCCAGATTACTTGATGTCCTTCATTTTTCTTTTCAAATCAGTTGGTACAAAAGGCTGTGAGGCTTCTGTTTCAATTCCCTTTCTTTGAGCAGGATAAAAGCAACATTCCCAGCTTTATTTTACCTAATGATGGGATGCAGTGTTTTGGCCATATTCCTCCTTTCAGCTCAGAAGCTGTCTTGAAGCGTGTTGCTGTGATTTCTCAAGCTGTCCTTTGCTGGGCATTACAAAGGAAATTTCTCCTTTAGGCAAATGCTTCGAAGAATAAATGCTTGGAGAAAGCAAACATCATTCAGAGCACATCAATCCTGGCAGATGTATACCTGCATTACCATAGGAACTATGCTACTCCCAAATATTTGGCAGTGAAAGCCTGCAACCAAAATGGGAGTGAGCCCATTACTGCACATACGAGGCATACTGCTTGTAGTATACCTTAAAATGCATGTCACATCCTCCTGGCAGTGTGCTAGGAAGCTTCTGCCCAGATTTGGGGGAACATGAATGGTAAAATTCACATGGGAAGGTAGGTAACATGATGTCCTGAGTCAAGGACATTTACTGCTTGCTCTGCCTTTTTCACCAGGGAGAGGGAACCTTTCCTCTCCCTATCATTGAAAGGGAGTAGATTTGAAAAATAAAATATTTGTCTCCCCTTTGCAAACTCAGATCCTTAATCCTTCAGTGGAAAGAGGGAGATGCTCCGCAAGGCACACACACCCTTCTCCTGAAGGTGAACATTCACTAAGGTTCATCCTTGTGCCTCAGGCCAGTGGCTTTGCGGGAGGCTCATGGTCTGGCTGGTTCTTGCTCCAGACCCAGCCCTGACTGCGAAAGAATGCAAAGAATGTGGGGAAATGGAACAAAAGTGATCTCCCACAGTAAGGGTGAGCCAGGAGAAGGCTTTTTGTCTTTCCCTTTCTGTGCCTAACTCCAGCTGGATGGATGTGAGAGGGATAGGAGTTACGTACAGGGCATTTCACAAACTTGCTCTGAGTTTCAGAGCATTGAAATGAACAGTCAATACACAATAAACAATAATAACCATGTCCATCTGGGAGTGGCACTTCCATCTCCAGTACAGCAGTGGAAGTACAGCTGAAACATGAATATAGGAATGACAAAGGGCAATACTGCACATTCAGATGTGGCTCAGGTCAAGGAGGCACAAGCTTTTCCACCTCCTTCCTTTTGGCCTTCCGAATCAAGAGAGAGAGATCTGCCAGCTACCTGGTTTTGCCGTGGCCATTACCTGCCTTCCTGCACTCTGGCAAACAGCCCAGTGCTGGTCTTCAGTAGCCTAGCTGGTGGCAAGCTCATTTACCACCACAATCCTGTACTGAACTCTGGAGCTTATGACCTTTTGACAAGGCTGCCTCTTGGCCACTTCACCAGCATGTGCTTAGCGCAGGAAAAATAAAGCAGATGAGGGATACAATGCTAGTTAGGACCCCCACTGTGATAAAAAATAAAGAAAATAGAGCTAGGCTGCAGAAATGGTACCAGGACATGAAGAAAAAGTAAAACAGCCTACTGCTGCATAGTATTACTGAAGACCTATCTGGTCTGGTTCTCTCCGAATCCCAGCTGGAGCGTTGCTCTACCTCACAGACTGGGGAAGGGACCATTCCAAAGAATGTCAGATGACACATGACACTGCAAATGTTCAGAGACAGTAAAAATACCTCTTTTCAAAACTAATAAGGTCACAGACAACAAGAAATCTGCCACATCCCCTCAGAACGCCCTTCCACGTCCATCACAAAGCTCGTTGCCTCCTCCTCCACTGAGCTGATTGCCCAGATATCAGAGCATTACATCAGTCAAATAAATCCACAGGTAGAGGAAAACCACATCAGTTGGAAGGAAAAGTTATTTTATTCTAACACTGCTTAGTGAACAAGGGGGAAAAACTGCTAGAGACATGTTGCTGGCTTACAGTTTAATTAATGCCCTCAGCTTTGAGCCAGCATAAATTATTATTATGAAGGAAATTGCTAAGCTCAGGCTATGTAGACACTTGCCAAAGGAAAGCAATTCTGACAGTTGCTATAGGGAATTCTCTGCAGCTTTCCTGTCATTTTGCAATGTGCTTCATGCTGGCCTACTGGACTTAAATGAACTTATGCCAAAAGTAGTGCTCTCCCTTAGCGTGGAGACTGTGCATCAACACAGCTCTCTGGTGGTGCTCATACTGGGAGGGAGCGTGCTTGTGTCTACTCCGGGGTCAGTATCCTAGAGGAACAGGATGTATTTTTCCTCCTCTGTCCTTACCCTCTTTCAAAAAAACCTGACGTTGCCTGCTGGCAGCAAGCTTGACGGTCATGTCCTTCGAAGTGAGGACAGCCCTAAAGGTGCCCACTTACTGATTTGCTTCTCATGGACTTTGCCACCCCATACCAAAAGCAGCCATCAACTCTCCTAACAGGGACATACGCACCCCCTGAAGCCTCTCTCCAGTTAATAGTCTTCTACCCTCCTGCTCCTTCCCCGGATATCTAAAAATCCATGCTGTGTTTAATAAACTTCTCCTTGAGTTACCAGAAAAGCACTGCCTTTATACAACAGGCCCAGGGGACCAGCAAAAACTCGGGAAGATGAAATCCTTGCAACTTCAGATTTATTTAGGTCTGGAAAGAGTTTGTGAGAATGAAGATCCAAACCTGAGGAAAAGGCAAAAGGACATCTGCACTGGGTTAATACCTGCAAGTTGGAAAATAACTTCTTGCTCTTCTCCTTTGTGTTTCCCCAGAGCTTCAGTACAATAAAGAGAAGAGAGACAAAAAAGGGCAGGAAAAGGACTGATACACTCCAGCACAACAGCTCTTGGGGATCACAGAGGGGCAGATAACCCTCCTACAGCCCACGGTCTTTAATACTCTTAACTGCTTTTCAGATGCTTAATAATGTTTTTTTGCTCAATGTTTAGCTCTATGTACTCCCTGCTATTTATTTAAAAAATCATTGAAAACATCTTCCCATTCCACAGAAAGTGCGATTAAGTCTGCGCATAAAATAAGGTAAAAGGTACACATGAATCATGGTAATAGTATTCCATACACCAGAAGACATGCAATAAGCTTGACTAATGCTTTAAACAAAGACATATCTGTTTTTCACAAGTGGCTGTTTGAGTCACGCCAGGAGCACAATGCGTTTCTGACTCTATGCCCCCGAGAACGTAGAGCATTTCTGTGAGGCTCCTTATCTGGCTATTCAGGGGATTCGGCTCATGTATCCACCGCCTCTTCCCACATCTGCACAACNGCAAAACGCACTCAGCAGCAAGACACTGGGATTTCTGTCCTGCCTCCACCTCAACATCAGTGTTATCCATCCGACCATGCTACTTCCAAATCATATTTCATTGTCCGTATAAAGCTGCTCAGGCCATAGAACAAGGGACTGTTTTGCTCTCAGTGCGCAGGACAAAAGACTGAAATGAAACAGCATCCTCTGAATAACCAGAATAACTCTACAGAAGTCACCAGGATTAGGCTGATTTGCTCCCATGAGGATCTGTGCTGTGTCCTTTGTTTATCTACAAAATGTACCCTGCACAACCAATTAAGGCTTCTTCAAGCTTGGAACCTTGGAACTGATCTTATTTAATACTTTCATTAACGACCTTGGCACAAGAAAATGAAAACATGCTAATGAAACTAGAGCATATCACAAGATTCAAAGGCTGTGTCAGTGCAGAGGAAGATTAGAGTATTATACAGGTGGGCTAAGAGTAAAACAGGCAGGATAAAACTGAAGATCATGGAGTATAAAGTCATGTATTTAGGGATTAACATCAGAATTTCTGCTATAAATGTAGAAGCCCAAAATCTGGCAGCAAAATAGGAGCACCCATTATTTCTAGCTAAGCACAATCTGACAACCCTTTCCTAATGTGATGCAGGCTGAGAAACCAAAGTGTGATGCCAAGAGGCATAAGAAGATTCATTTTCACCAGTGAACGTGCTAGCACTCAAAGTCCTACCGGGATCTCACTTGGATGCTCTAAGACACGGCTTTTGGGTTTGAACAACAACAAATCCAGGCTCAAGAGGTGCTGAGGCTGCTTTGGTGGTTGGAGGGGAGGAGGGAGCTGCAAAGGGGCTAGCGTACAGAGGGTTTAGGCTACACTCATGCAGGCAGGGAGTGAATTGTAAGGTAGGACTGCAGCGTCTGAGGCAGACGCAGCCAACCAGGCATGCTCCTGCCTTGAAACGTGCACGGAATTTGCTCTCGTGCTTCAGTGAACAAGCACAGAGCCTTCCAGCATCCCTCGCACCGCCTCCCCAAGGGTACCCGCAGCGTACTTCCACTCTTCATAACTAAAGACAAACCTGAGAGGGGAGACAGGCCTGCAGGAATGACTCCCTCAGAAGCTCCCCTAGCGAAATGTTGAAAAGTAAGTGGATCTCCCCTGCCAAATTGGACTAGACATAACCATCTCCTTCCAACTAATGAAACACTTCTTTTTGTTCAGATTCCTCAGCTGAGACTTCTATCCTGGTGTTTTGATATCTGATCCCATTTTTCCCCATCTGCTCACACATTATCTCCCCGCACACCCCAATCCATTCCCTCCACAAGCTGCCTACATGCATCTGAGAGATGAGATGAACGTCTCACATCAGGCTCTTGTACTTAAACATGGGCATTAAGTAGCTCTTTTGCAACGAAGCAGGATCAATATTCCAGCAGCATGAGGAGAGTGGAAAGCCCATAGCTGACTAGGAGCCAGGCCATCATTTGGAAATGTAAAAGATGACAGAACTTAGTCATCCTATGTTGAAGTTGTGGGAATATAACATAGCAAAGAGAGCAGAGTTTCCAGGGACTGTGGACTTCCGTATTACCTCATGCTTGCTGAATGAGCCACGGTGATGACACGCTACGTGCAGAAATACCCCTTGCTGGTAATGACTGGAAAGACTGATAGAAGAAAGAGAAAAAAAAGTAGAGAGCCATACCCTGATCCCCCTGCAATCGAGCCTGCAGTGTACAATCTACAGCCCACCAGCCAGGCTTATGCGTACTGTAGAGAGGAGAACTTGCAGCCATTACCTTAGCTCACACTTCTCCTCCCACCCAAGCGGTCAGCTGCTGACCAGGGGCTGTCTGGGGTGGTTAGAGTCCAGATAACAAGCGCCCGGCTCTGTACACCGCAGGAAACATTCATCCATGTGCTCCACACCTGCAACTCCAACAGGTTTCTTGGAACCACCCTGATATTCTGATGCCACCACGGTTGCTCACAGCATAATTTTTTATCCAAACTGGTTCAAACTTCAACCAATGCTGAAGTCTACAGGGAAAAGAAGATTGTTTTTTTAGTCACCATCTCAGCTGCCTCAGGTTCTGCTGTTGTCACTGATGCAGGCAAAAAAAGTGGGAATACCGGTTTTACTTTTCACTCAGGCCAAAGATTAACTGCACAGTGCCTAAAGGTGCAGGCTACTGCTCTATGTCTTGACTAATGATCTGGAAAAGAGAATGAGCAGGGCAAGTTTTCAAGTGACACAATGTTATTTGACAGTCAAAATAGGAGCTTGAGATAAGGTTGTGAAAAAACTGCATACAGACCTAACAAATGCTGGTTGAATGGACAACACAAAACAGAGGAAGCTCCAAGCTATTGAGTAGTCTTGAAAGAAATCACTTAAGTATTGATGTGGTCAGCAAAATAAGAACATTTGCACAATGTTCAGCATCATTCCAAAAAGCTGACAGAATATGAGGAAGCAGTGGACTGGGGAAGCATTGGACTGAGAAAAGTCCTGAAAGCATTAAACCACTGTCTCAATCAATATAGTTTCACCTTGCAAGCAGTGTTCAGTTCTAAGTCTCCCATCACAAAGATATATGAGAAACAGAAAGTGTCCACAGAGGTATAATAGAAGAATTTCAGAAGCAAGGATGGACTAAATGAGATTGTACAAATCCCACAATGGGCTTACAAGAAAAATCTTCAAGCAATTAATTAAATACAAAAGACACACATTCACAACAGGCAGCATTCTTCTCCAATTTACACCAGACAAAAATCTGGCCTTATCCTTTTAATGTGAATCAAAGAGAGTTTGTGCCCTGTGAAAGTAAAGCACTAAATGACTTTTGACGACAATCATCCTACTTATCAGGCCCTGCAACTACTGTTCATTCAAACCAATTAAATGGCTGTGTGCCAAGAATAACAATAAAACCAATTGCATCAGCAATACACAATATTCTTCCCCGCCTGAAGAAATGTATGACTTTGAATGAAAGTATATAAGTATAATATAAAAGGGGAAAATCTAGAGAATTCAGACCCTTAACAAATGATGCTTTTAACCATATGAAATCTAGTCCTACGTACAGACCTGACAACTGCTTATGTGCCTCCTGAGTGAACATAACCTGCACATAATTAGTATATAGTCTTTCTATTGGTCCATTAGGAGTAAACTTCAGCCATTATAAATATTCATCAAATTGGTCTCATATTTGTAGACTTTGGCTTATGTTCAACCTATGGAATTGTATTTAGTTGCTTAAGGATCTGGAAAGACACACCTCCAGAGGCTCAGTGAGATGGGAAAAAGTGTCCCCTGGAAATGCTTCCCACAGGCTACAACGGGATGCTAGGGCTATTACGCTCAACAATTCAGCAACTTGGAATTAAGCCTATAAGAGAGAAATCCACATCTCTCTCTGTAAAGTGTCTTAACAAAGTCTTGGGAAACAGACTTGACATTTCCAGGATATACCCTTCTATTAATCTGTAAGAGAGACCTCGCTGCAGCCTTTCAATATGTAAAGGGGGCTTATAAGAAAGATGGAGAAGGACTTTTTACCAGGACCTGTAGTGACAGGACAAGGGGCAATGATTTTAAACTGAAAGAGGGTAGATTTACATTGGACATAAGGAAGAAACTTTTTATAATGAGGGTGGTGAGACACCAAAACAGGTTTCCAGGGGAACTTGTGGCTGCCCCATCCCTGAAAGTGTTCAAGACCAGGCTGGATGGGGCTTTGAGCAACCTGGTCTAGTGGGAAGTGTCCCTGCCCATATCAGGGGGTTTGGAACTCGATGATCTTTAAACATCCTTTCCAACCCAAACCATTCTATGATTGTATGATTCTACAAGCATAAATACATATTCGCTAAATAGCCAATAGAGTAGTTTTAATTATTCAATTAAACTGTTCCATAAGACTCCAAGAGGTTCTTGATCCCCCTGTAAACTTATAATAAAGCCAGAGAAGTAACTACTTCTCAAATGATTGCTCACTGTAGAAAGTCTTTGTTATTTCACATAACTACTATACAAACCATGTTTGTCCCCATCGTGCCTAAATCTTACCCAGACAAGAACATATCAGTTATAATACAATCCTATGGACACAACCTTATTCATTTAAGATTTTTCTGCCCTCAGTAATAATAACCTGCCAATTCTAAAGAATCTCCAATCCAACCACCTTTATGATTTCAATGATCCATACATAGCTTTTCAGCACAGGCAAACATTTATAGAAACACTGTATTTAAACTTACATAAATTAGATCAATTCATAGAATTGGCCGTTCTTAAGAAGGGGAGCAATGCTAACTACATAACAATAATATCTACCCTTTCAAGAACACTTTACTGAAGGTTACACAAACAAGAATAATTTGAGAAGAACAGAAACCATTTAGCTGCCCAGGGAGGAATCCCATAAACAATCGGAAAGAAAAAAATACTGGGATTTAATTACAGCTTTTCTGTGTTCTATTTGAAAGTTTCCAGTGTTCAAATACATGGAAATTAGATCCAAAAACTCCTCCCAGCATCACTGTTTAACATCTAGCACCCTCAGACTAAACTCCTCATGTACCCATCCACAGATCAGGACCACAGATGAATCTCTTTATTTGGAAGTATCTCCCACCGCACAAATGGCATTACATACCAACACAGCAAATGATAGTGTGTTAACTTGCTCTTTTGGGGGGCATTTGTTGTAAGCATAGCTCTCTTACCTCAATAGAAATCTCTACTCCCTCAGCAGCAGCAGAACATGAAAAGAGGAAAAGGGGAAATGTCTCTCATATCGGTTTCCCCAGAAGCCAAAACCTCCCATTGGCAAGCTCAACCACTAATGTAAGAGGCAACCCAATACCTCGACACCTCTTTCACTAGCCTGAAGCTTTTTTTCCTTTCTTGTAGCTCCATGGATGCTCATCCTGTGTGTCTGAGGCTTCCTACAACATTAACGTAAGTAATTAAGTGAAACAATTTGCATTAGCACAGGCCATCATTAGGTAGCTTACTTATAGTGATGGTAGATCAGTACAACAGTGATAAAATTTTTCAATAAAGCAAAGACGCAGTAAGTTAACTGCCAAAACGAATTCAGTTACTAAAGATGCATGTATAGTATCCTGTTCTTGGCTTGTCAAAGAGCATTTCAGCCTAAAATATGTATAGACGTATGTATATATGTGCATATGCCATCCCCTTCTTCCACTGAAGGATTATTTTATTCTTTTTATATATGTCATTATTAATGGCTTACCGGGTACATAATTACAACCAGTTAGAGATAAGTTCACATGAGAAAGGATAGTTATATCACATCTTCCCACAGGTATCTCTGGTTAACTCCTTGACTATCTTCTTTCCATCTCCATCTTTTCTGTCCTCTCCCTTCCCCTCCTTTGGTTTGTCCACACTGGGAACAATCTAACAATTATAGTTTGTTGTTATTGCTCCCATAGCGGGCACTGTATTTCAGAACAAAAGTGACTTTCTTTCTAGAACGGAGCTTCCATGTGGGGAAGTACCCTAGGAAGTACCCTACAGTGTACAGGTATAATTATTCAGGCGAACACCTGACTTTCAAGCATCCATCAGCCTTGATATTACATGGCATAGAACAAAACAGTATGTTTAGACTATATAGAGAAACTACATTGGGTGCTTTCAGATCAAATGCTTCTTTATTTTTCCAACTGTTAATTGACCTAGTAAGAGGTATTACCTCTCTGCACCAGCTTTGCCTGCTGACATCCCTCGCCCATCACAGCTACACCAGTTCAGATAACCAAACAAACAAGAGTGGCCTGCAGCGACCTGCCTGCGGGACCTGAGGCTTTCTCACAACCTCACCGTGCTCCCAACCACACCTCCAGCGCCCCTTCTCCAGCCCCCGCTGGCTAATCTGCTTGACCGATGTCCCTTCTCCTGTGTGGGTAACATGCTCATCTGGCAGCTGCAGGGAAAGGAGAAGAAGAGAGACATAAAAAGCAAAAAGTGCAGAGATCAAAGGCATAACAGACAGAGCTCTCCCTGAATTTATTAAACAACCAATGAAGCCTTTCCAAGTACCAGTGCGCCTTTATGCATTTTGGTCTTGTTTCCTAGTGCCCCCTTCCCCTCCAATACTTCTCATTCCCCTAAAGACATGGTAAATGTGTGCAGGGCTTATGCTCTCTGCCCTCTGCATTTCATTTTTGCCTCGCGCATCCATTCCCGCTACCTGCTTTCTCATTTGTCATGACCATTGGCAAAAAAGCAGAAGAGCCAAAAATCTATACATATCTATTGCAATATAGACATTTTCTGAAACCAGCAATCTCATAGCACCACAACAAACTGTTCACGGATGAGTGAATTTAATGGTCCACTCCCATAAATTGGGTAATTTTTCTTGGATAAAAGCAAACTATATAATTAGAAAAGGGAACTAGTTACTTGTAATGAAAGAATAATCAAATCACCATTAAAGGGAAATTAGCTGCATTAATCTTAATTCTAGGGCCCTACTGTTGCCTCCTGGTACCTTAAGCTTCAGGAGGATAAAATTTACTTGACAACCCCGGTGACTGTCACCACTCCTGTTCGTTCATGCAAAAGAGGGCCCTTTATCATGTTTTGGCAGAACAAGTTGCATTTAACTGAACAAAAGCCATTAAACCACTATTTGTTTCATTTCCATAAAAAAAGATACACCTCAACTTTGAGGGATGCCGTTGAGCCCCAGCTGGCTCCTCTGTCCTCCCACTTGCAAGTCACAATGGCTGGGACAGAGCCAGGGAAAACAAGAGACAGGCCCCAGGGAGATCTGCAAAAGCTTTGGGTCCAACTGGACTGAGGAGGTGTGGGGTGCTCCTGGAGAGGAACATCCGATGGGACTCCTCCACCAGTGGCTCTTCACAGTTGCAGCCCAGTGAGACCCTGTGGCTTTGAAGCCACTTCACAAGAGGTTCCCTAGACCTCCATTTTTTATGCCAACTGCCCAAAGAAGGGAATGGTTCTGTTTAGGCAGCATCATCCCTCCTTCACAGGGCAAGAGGAGGAAAGGAAAGCTGTCTGAGGCGGGGAGATAGCTCACCCAGGTAACATAGGTTTGACTCTGCTCCTCCGAGCCTTTCCCACTCTTCAGTGCCACATGCCACTGAAGGAAGGGATGCAGAGAAACAGTCACCTGCAATAAGGTGATACGTGTTGCACCCCCAGAAAGAGGAGTGGAATTTAACTACTGCAGCGGTAGAAGGGAAGAAAAAGTGTCAGACAGCGGCTGAGACGTTACTACCAACCATTGTCAGTAGCTGCTTCAGTGTATGAGACTATAGCAGCATTTCCCCCGCAGCAGATATCAATATTCACCAATATCACCCTTCATCAGCAAAGACCAAACTACTCCCAGTATGGAGATACGCTTACCCTGCAGGCAGCTTAACCAGACAAATGGCACTCAGCAGCAAAACCAAGGTTCGCTACCTCCCTCCCACGCTGACAGTCACCTTCCTCACCCAAGTGTTCCTTGACTCCTCCCAGCACAAGAAAATGGTTTGCATAAAACAGCACCCACCATTAGCTACACACTCAACAACTTCCTTCAGAGGCTTGTCCTCCCTGAAGCAATTAGCTTATCCCAGTAATGAACAAGCCATGCAAGTATTTTGAAAATTTAAGGAGTCCTGTGGCCTTCCTCACAGCAGAATGCAGATAGAACACAGAATCAGGCTAAATAATGTTTAAAGAGCTTGATCCCACTAGCTTGCATTTACCTGTTACTTACCAGACACTGATGATGCTTTAGCCTCTACATGTGTGACTTTTTATTTTTAATGTAAGTTTTTATTGAAGAACTCCAATACCTACAACCACCAGTGTGGCTCCTTTAAACACATCAAGAAGTTGGCCGGTTGGAAGTGAAATCTTTTTGCTGGTTTCATGGAAAACTACTCAAACATAGAAAACCTAATGAGAAAACTCAATTTTAGTATGCTCAGTTGACATCTTAAAATTTGCCAGCAGAATTTTCTTCGGACTCCAGCTCTCACGGCTGAACATCCCGTGCTGCTAAGCAAGTCCTCTTCTCTGCCCAGAAGTTTTACTAGAAGTTGGAACAAGAAAAGAAGGCTAGAAGGTACAACTACAGAAAGATTGACAGCAAGGAGAACGAGATAGGGAGTGTACGGGCAGGAGCTGAGCAGAAAGCAGCAACCAGGAGGGGAGGAGATGGGATAACAATGCAAATTAGAGGCAAATAATGAGGCAAAGGAGATGACAGGAAGTGGCACGGGAGCAAAAGAGAAAAGCCCTTGACCACCAGAACACAGGGCCTTTATAAACATGAAATACATTCTCCTGCTATTAAGCAAAGAGACATGAGACTAGTTGTAAAGAATCTCCATCCCACTCAAGGCAGGACACAAAATGAGTAAGTTTTTCTACCGCTACCCACGACGGGGCTATTTCGGATAGACAGGAGTAAGCTGTGGATCCAACGAGCTCAGTCACACTCATGTTCAGTGGCAGCCTGTGCAAATCCCATGACAGAAATCTGCTTTTGGGGGTCCTTTGTTTGTGTGTTTACCTTAATTCACTCTGCTATATGTTTGCTTCATGAGATGCCATGTACCCGCTGTCCAGAGCGCAGGGAAGGAAGCTGCTGCCTGTGCCACCTCTACCTCATTTGCTACAGAGATGAAGAAAGAGCATGTGATGGAGGGGGCTGGTTCTGCGGGGAAAAATAAAGGAGAGTCTTAGTAGTTATGGCAAATGACTGAGCCTCTAGAAAACAGGATTCTAATTCTTGTAAAGTTCACATGTAAGTAAGGAATTTGCCTTATATATATTCCTCATTTTTCTCCCACACCCCAACTGAGCAATTTGTGGTGTGAGCTGCTAAGATGCTGAGTGTGAGTAGGTGCGCCTGAAGTCAGTGGTAGGTGGACCTTCAGTACATGCCAAGCAGCGTAAAGTGTTTACCACCCTGGAAATGAAGGTCTTCTATTTAGTATTTACCACCCTGGAAATTAAGGTCTTATATTTGTCCACATAGGTATCTAGAGGTGTTGGTGTTTTTCACTTCCTGGACATAAGATAATGCCAACCATTTCATAATGGTGTGACAAGGCTAAACTCATTAATGGTTAGCAGGATGATAGCACGCCTGAAATGCTCTAAGGGAAATCAATTTATTTTTTTTATTCAATGAAAAATAGTGCTATGCAGTAAACTGTACATTAAAGTATACATGGAATAAGCAACAAAAGAAACATTAAATAGAAACACAGAATGACAGAATGTGAAAGCTGCTGGAGTTTAGTCTCCTGCTGTCTCAGGCAACTACATCACATAAGCACTTTTATAAATTGATCAAGGTCCACTTTCAAAGCGCAGGGGCTTCCTGCCTCAGCACAGGGAAGTTGTTCCACAGTCTCATTGCTCTGAAAATTCCAAATTTTCCAATTCACAGCCTAAATTCATTAATGTCCATTTTATACACATTTGACTGCCATTTAAATAACAATTCTACCTCCGTGTTGCTCACTGTCCTTTCGAGACAACATCAGATCTCCTCTTAACCTTTATTTTGCTAAACGAAACACAACAAATTCTTTGAGCCTCCTCTCACAAAAGCTCCCCCAAAAGAACATCGTAGTCAGCAATAGGGTTCCTCTGGGGAAACGAGCTTATTGGCTATGTGATTAAAACTCGTATCTCAGTCGGGTCCTAAGCTCCCAGGACCCAAGCCTGAAAACCAAGCGGCTGCAGCACACTGCAGAGCTGAAGCCACACACACAGGCCACGCAGCTGCTCTGCACGTAGGTATCGGGCATGCAGTTAAGTCTGGATCCATCTCACTTCCCAGTTCTTAAGACAGCTCTGCATTTTTTAATGCAACCTCTCAGGAGGTGGGAGAGGGGCATGAGCTAACTTACATGAGGCTAATTCTAATATATTCCCCATTTTTGAGGGGAATTAGTAAAGGGTCTTGATTAGGGTCAGCTGTCCTTCCTCAAAACCCAGCACTCACACGCGCCATATAGGTGAAATGGTTAGTTTTATCTTTGATGGAGACATGAAATTAATCAAAAAAGGTTTTGTTGCAAAATTGGTTGATTTTGGTCTTTGCTTCAGGTGTAAATGAAGATAATGATTAGGGACTTTGGTGAAAATGAGAGCATATCCTACCGACAAGGGAAAATAAAAAGGCAACCTAGAACAGTAGCAAGTTGCCAGGACAGTAGTTTCCGAGGTAGAATAATACATTTCCAAGATGCTTTCTGAAAGAGCTTCATTAACTTTGAAAAATATACTGTTGATAGGTCCTTTTTTTATAACATAAATGCTTCCTAAACTCAAATGTGAAATAGAGTGGCTTGTTTACAGCACAGATCCAATTTCCACGTACATAATCCCAGTCCCAGTCCAAACACAGATGAAGAGCTTTACGAGTTGAGACAATAACATCCTGGGGTTGATTCAGAGAATTCATCATCCCATCTGGATGCCGAAGTTCCTCAGCATGACTATATTTGGTGATGCTGGAACTAAAGGTGAGAAATCTCATCCCTTCCCGCAGAGACTGGGCGCTGCACAAAGACATAGGTGAACCTGAACTCACTGGAGCCCTGACAGACCAGATGCGTTCGATCCCTGTCATGGACTTTGTACGCTGAGTGCCGGGACAAACAGCACAAACCCACTGTGTCCTTATCACATCCTCTCAGACTCAGGCAGCGCAAGTGCAGACAAAATCATGCCTCCGGTCTGCCAGTGTTTCGGATACACACACAGCCATACGTGCCTCGCGTTTATCCACTCATGGATGGGTAACATTTTGTTATTCACATGTCATAGCACGGACCTAAAATTCCAGTCTCTGTCCTTTGCACCTCTGACCTCAAGAACCTGAAATCAGGAAGGGGAAAAAAAGCAAATATATTGATTGTTGCTTATGTGAAAGGCTTGCCTCCCTCTGCACGGGGCCGCAGGGATACAAACTCTTCAGGAACACCTGCCTGTCACCCTACTCCTAGGGGCCGAGCACAGCCACCCTCATTTGAAAATGGCTTTTGAGAACCTGCCATTGGGAAATAAATAAAAAAAGACAAACAAAAAACCGTGTCGGGCGCAGAGTGTCTATGAAATCCCCGCCGCCCCCACCCGGGGACGGGGTAGGGGCAGGGAGGGGCGGCAGGCCGCGCCGAGCCCTTCTCCTCCCCGGCCGCGGGACGGCGGACTTTGCCCCAGCACAGCCACTCCGGGACAGCCAAACAGGCCCTCGCCGGTCATACCGGCCCCGCCCAGGCCACCTCAGGGACACCGGGCCGGGCCGGGCCGGGCCGTGCCCGCCGCCCCGCTCCTGCGGGAGCTCCCGCCCGCCGGCGGCTGAGGGGAGAGGCGGGCCGAGGGCGGCAGCATCACCGTGGCGACAGTGACGTCATCTCACCCTGGATCTAATTGGAGGAAACCCCGTGGCCCCAGCCGCAGCCCACGGGCCAACCGAGCTTGCGCCCTGCCCGCGCTCGCCCCCGCGGCGGCGCGCTCTGCCGGGATTGGCCGCTGGGGCGCGGAG